>JADDOH010007101.1:0-66425 GCA_016648135.1 Agrypnia vestita
TATGTACCATTGCTATCTATGCACTTTTGCCATCTCATAGGTAGTACATCGATCCCTTTACTAAAAAAACCATTCGGACGTGAATCAATAAAATCTTTGAAGGCGGTTTGGACTGCCCCATCGGAGTTGAATTTTTTCCTTTGCAAGAAGTTATCCAAATTTCGAAAAAAATGGTAATCTGTTGGGGCAAGGTCCGTAGAGTACGGTGGATGTCTTAGACATTCCAATTGAAGCTCCTCTAATTTGGTAGCCGTCTGTTGTGCAGTGTGTGGTCTAGCGTTATCACGAAGCAGCAGTGGCCTAGAGCGATTAACCAGCCTCGGTTGTTTAGCAGCTAGCTTTTCCATCATGGTTTGCAGTTGCTGACAATAGACATCTGCCGTAATCGTCTGGCCAGATTTAAGAAAGCTGTAGTGAACGACACCAGCACTAGTCCACCAAACGCTCACAAGTAACTTTTTTGGAGTCAATTTTCGCTTGGGGCATGGTTTGGCTGGTTCGGCAGGGTTCAGCCATTGCGATGAGCGCTTCCGATTATCGTACAGGATCCACTTTTCATCACAGGTAATGATTCGATTTAAAATCCCTTCATTATTGTGCCGGTTGAGTAATGCAACGCAGCAGTCAACGCGCGTTTGTTGATTTGCTTCACTCAATTCGTGAGGTACCCACCTTTCAAGCTTTTTCACCTTACCAATTTGCTTCAAGTGGATTAAAACAGTTTTATCACTAACACCGCAGCCTGCAGCTAACTCGGATGTGGTTTGCGATGGATCCGCTTCCACAATAGCCTTCAATTCTTCATTATCAACTTTGGTCTCCGGCCGTCCACGGGGCTTGTTCTGCAGGTCGAAATTTCCAGAACGAAAACGTTGGAACCAAAAACGCACTGTGTTTTCTTTTGCGGCACCGTCGCCATACACATCATTAATCCTTCGAGCCGTTTCTGCAGCACTGGTGCCACGGTGGAACTCGTACTCGTAAAAAACGCGATATTTCAAGTTTTTCATTTTGTAAACTGAGTGACGCAAAGAAAAAAACAATTGAGGAAAAAACAAATGAATTATAATTTTCAAAACACAAATACATAAGTAAATAGCTGTATAAATTTGGATTTGGAATTCCTAACCAAAGAGAAGATATTTGAGATCAAATTTGCCAGTACGGCAAAACGCCAATTTCATATGTGAGGACCTAATATTACACATATACAGAAACGTTACACAGGCTTAGAAAAGTGATGAGAACGCAGCCTTGCGATGCGATGAAAGGAAAGAAAAAGGAATAGCTCACCGGATTCAGTGGTTCTCCCAGTTTCCGTCGTTTCTGGTTCTTGTGAGAATGTTTGCTAACCGCACAAGTACCTACCAGAAGATGATAATTACCTATCTATACCTATAAAACTCAATGTCTGTCTGTTCTTTATACAAATCCACACCGTTTGTCCGATTCGATTCAAATTTTGCATACTTATGCTTTGGGACCCGGCGGGTAACATAGGCAACATTTCCCCCCTATTCTCATATCCCTTCCCCTCCCCCTGACATATTTTCGATGCAAATCTGTACCGATTGACCGATCGGACTCAAAATTTGGAAATTTATTCTTTAGGACTCAGAGGGTAACATAGGAGATATTTCCCCCCTATTCTCATATCCTTTCCTCTCTCCCTGACATATTTTCGATGCAAATCTGTATCGTTTGACCGATCGGACTTAAAATTTGGAAACTTATTCTTTAGGACTCGGCAGGTAACATATAACGAATATTTCCTCCCTCCCCTTTTACCTTTTCTCCTCCCCCCTTTTAACCCTCCTCCTCCTGATATATTTTCGATGCAAATCTATACCTTTCAAATCAAACCTTCGTTTCCCCCCACAAATTTATTTTCTACTTAATCCTTAACCCGTGCAACGCCGGATACGAACAGTTAGTTTATTAAATAAGTCGTGATGGGATACATGGATTCACATTGACGTTTTGACAATAAATATATATATATATATATATATATAAAGAAACCCGTATTTCCCTACCCGCCAAGTTTTCTCCACAACTAGCCACAACCACCCACCAGTGGTTATGGTGGTGGATAGCCCTTGGTGTCACATCGAAAATATGCTAGTTTGGTGGGGGTGGCTGTGCGTGTGTGGGAGTGGGTGACGAAAATGTGCTTTCTAGCACATTGTTTTGTTATGGGAAGGCTGCAAATGCTTCAGATTGTTTCAAAATAGGCGCGCCGACTGTGTCGGTGAGCGTAGAAGGTTCCGGAAAAACCTGCTCTAGAAAGTTCTGGAAGGAGAAGGTTGTAGAAAATTCCAGAAAGTTTTTTTTTTTTTTTTAGCGAAATTTAAAATAAATTAAATTTTAATAAATATTATTATTAAGTTCTACGGGTTAAGTATTTTTATGTGTTACAGCTGTTTCGGCTTGTAAGGCCATTATCAAACAGTAAATATGGAGTTCTACAAATTAGACACAAAAACCATAAATAAATTCCAGAAAGTTCTACAAGGTTCTTAACTTAGTGGCGGAATGTGTCGGTGTGTTTAGAAGGTTCTTGAACATTCGATAAATTTCTTGAAAGTTCTGGAAGGATAATGTTCTAGAAGGTTCGCGAAAGTTCTATGACGATCCAAACACACGTGTGCGAAGCCGCGCGCGCACAGCTAGTTTGTTTATAAAATACGTATCTTTGCATCGTACAGTACCTACCTAATTAATTAAGTAAATCATAGATTTGTATAGTTTTATGGAAAAATAAAGGTTAGACAAACCCTCCATAGAGAGCATACATATGTAAATAAGTTAAGTGGTTAAGACTATTCGTAATCGATTAATTAGAATCGATTGAATGGGATTTTATTGATGCATTATTTTCCTTAAGAGCAAGTATGGACCCGCTCTTGAATTCATTCGGACTTTATGGTTAATCCAATGTAGACCTCGATCCAATTACTGACGATGGGACTTCTAATTATGGATGCGGTCCTTAAAGGATAGCTTGTCCACTTAAATATTTAAAAGATATACACGGTTTTACGTCTTCAGATTATCTCAATGTGTTACATTTGTAATTTTTACAAAGAGATTTTCATAGAACAATCTGCTTTGATCGCCAAGTCGACAAATTTTACAATGATGGTCGTAATTTACACAATTGAATAAAAGTTATTTCAGCGATGTTAAGAAAAACATAATCCCACCTGATATTAACTGTATACTGAGAAATTATTTATAAGAATTTTATAATTATGATGAAACACAGGTGGTGGTCATTGAAGGCCTGTCTACTTATTTTTTACTCCCTTTGTATATTAACTCATGGCGTCTGCTTGCTTGCTTGCTTGTCGGCTTGCCGTCAACAAAAACATTGGATCGATTTTTGACCCTTTTCTCGTGATCTGATCGAGCTGAAACTTGGCAAGTAGACTCGTGGCGACGATCAAGAAGGTCTATCAAATTTTCGTCAAAAAAAATAAATTATAGTATAATTTCGGATTTTTAGAAATTTTATTGGTTTTTTCAAATTGGAATCATTAGAAAAGTTTGATTACGGCGCACACTGTAATATATTCGCAATCTAGCGGAACTTTATTCAAAAATTAAAAAGCAAGCAAATAAAAATTAGTAAAATATACACATGAGCTAATTACCTAGACTGTATGTTTTGATAATTATTTGCTAAATAACAACATCGGTTTTCATATGGCAACCTGGCAAAGTGACACTTACATAGGTCGTCATTCTGACAGCAACTTTGTTTGTTAATTTGAGTCATTGTGATCGAGAATAAAGTGAATTTATTTCGAAGTACAGTTACTAATACACATATATATTTTATCTTCACGTCTATGGCTACTTTAAAAAGTAAACTGTATTACATTATATATATTTTGTTGCCAGATACAAAGCCATTTACTTGTACATGTCGAAATTGTAATATTTTTGAAGAAGTGTGACTTTGCTTTGATTTTACAAAAAATATCCATGGGTACCCAACGAGAAAATAATTTTATTTACTGCTTTGATTCATATTCTGTAAGATTTCATTAAATTTGGCGGCACGTGTTTTCGACACTCATACAATATTTTTTAATTTTCTTTGGGAGTACCTACAATAATTAAAAGATTAATATTTTAAGTATGGCTTTTAAGTGGCAAAAAAGGGTCAAAACAGGTGCATTTAGAATTTTATAATACAAAAACACAACCAGATTGATTCAAAAAGCACGCCTTGAGAACTAAAAAAAATGTACGTTAGCAGTCTTAGCGCAAAAATAGATGCGAAGTTGGAGAAAAGCTGTAGAAAATTATCGAAATTTTTGGCTGAACATGATGGGTGGTTTGAAGATACAGTATCATTGCCTTCTAAGTTTCTCGACCTGCTTCCATCCTCAAGTTCAGCAAGTTTACGAGATTGTACAATATCAGGTAGGACTTGGAAGTCATTCGAAAATGTATTTCGAAAATCCAAAAGAAAAAATCATAGATCTAGTTTCTACATAAACTCAAGAAGAATTAACGGTCGCCACTGAAGTTAGTCTGAGATCATCCGGGAAAAGGGTACAGCCAATCTAATGAAAGAAGCAGTTGCTGAGTCTCCTTACTACTACTCTACAAGCTACTCGAATAAAAAATCGAATTTTTGGAGTACCAGAGCCAAACTCTCTCTAGAAGCCGCCTTGATACTAATGGTCAATGCAAAATTGAGTACCCACCAGTATAACACACTGAGACAACAGTCGAGGGGTATAAATTTAAATATTTATCCAGCTTACCATCTTGTCAAGAAAGCGAAAACAGAGTTCCACCCTTCGCAAGATTCAAGATTAATTGCAAAAATTGAAAAAAGTTATTTTTTACAAGGATTTTATCATTTTATTGAAGTTGTATTGAAGCAAATGAATTTTTCATAATCGATATAAGTTACTGTAATGATAGTTCACCTTTTTTCAAAAAATAATTCAGAAATATTGAAAAAAAATGCAAACTTTGATATTGCATATCTCCATAACTATTGATATTACGTCATAGTTGCTTGAACATTTTAGACCAGTAGCCAATTTTTAACAAAGTACTTTCAGGGTTTGCGTTAATTACGTGACATGTTGTATATAAAACAAGCTCAATTTATGCAAATATAAGTCAAATGAACCCACTTTTGTTTTTTTTCTTGCATGAAACTCTATGAATTTGAATAGATTTTAGTTATGTGTACATATAAAGAATATATTTATGAACATTCAGGAAAAGTTTCATAAAAATCTATTCAGTACATCCGGAGATAAAAATTAAATTAGTATACATTGTATTAAGTTCCGCTAGATTTGGAATATATCACAGTGTGCGGCGGCCCGATAACGTCGCGGAATATTTTCTAAATTTGAATTACTCCGTCGGTATACACAATAAGTACTTCACTATGAATGTCGAAAATCTAAATTGACTGACAAATGTTTTTAGAATTTAATCTTCAAAGCGTGAAGTGTCTTATCAAAGCTCAAAACATCTGACATTTTAGAAATATATTAAGTTACTGTAAGTTTACTGTTATGTTATATGTTTTAATCGTCTTTAATTGTTGTTATATTTTACAAAGAAAGGGAGTATAATAAAAACTTGGTTTTTATGGGTTACTTTTTTTATTTTGTGAAAAAACTTGAGGACTTGGGTTGTTTTAAAAATAATCACGAGATTGGACCGAGAAAGTGTCAATTCTATTAATTGAAATAGTATCATAGCAATTTTATTTTATAGAAACTCAATTTCTTGTGTAAGTTTTAAAATCCTTTACCTTATTTATGTTTATCGGCACTAGTCCCAGTAGGTATACTTTGGTCATAGGATATTTTCTTATCTATGGTCATAGGCTTTCTAAGTGGAAGCTTGCCAGTTCTTTACTCTTAAAAGACTGTGCTAAAAAATACCTTCGGGAACGGTGGTGTAACACAGCGTTACCTGATTAAAAATCGGCATAGTTTTAAATATGTGATAAAATATACATATACTAGACGATACAGATAAGACTTTTTATTAAGATTATGTATGGTAAACATACATATTTGCATTATTTTAGTAAATTATCATAAAATCATGGCATATCGAATTTGCGTGCGCTTCCGCCGACGCATCATTACCAACTGAATTCAGCGACGCGGTCGCTAGGTCGCCTGCACTCCGTCTTTGTCTAACACGTGTTACGCGACTCTACCGTACTCTTTCGATATTATTTTCGCTTTCACCGAAACCCAAGCAACCGCCACCACTGTCCTACATAAAATATGTGGTATCGTCGTGCTCTTTCTTGCTCGATTTAACTGCGATGTGCAATATTCTTTTCTCTTTTACACACTGGCCGAAAATACGAGAATAATGAATAAATATTTTTTAATTAAAAAATCCGTACATTTTTTTCAGTTTAATTTAGTCATTTTGGTGTGAAAATGTCTGTTCGATGATTACGAAAAATGTGACGTTTTAATTTTCGTAAATAAGGTAGATATTTAATATTTTCTATGACATGTAGACCTACGTTACATCATCGACACACAGGAGTTAAATATAAGGTGTGATGCATTAGTCCTCCTATAAAGAGGTGCGTGCGTGAGCAAATGCTCCGGGAGAAAGTTGGCAATACTCAAACTAAATATATTGTAACGAGGCTAAAAAAAATTACGCACTTCTGTCAAGTGACAGTTGTTTGAAGTCGTCACAACAATATCGAGGACTCGAAAACGGTCTACAATGTTCTACGGCATTCGAGAAACATCTACAAGAATCTAGAAGCAACGAGAATCGTCTCCTAAACACTCGAAAGAGCCATAAAGTACAAAGTAACTCGACACGGATATAAATACGGGCCAGGAAACACGCGAGAGTATTTGATGTTTTAGCGCGCTTGAGGGTGGCCAACCGAGCGATAATTCGACAGCGATTAATCTAGAAATCTTCTTACGTGACGAAATAAACAGAAGCGAATTATACGAAACTGGCTGGAATGTTCTAGCGAATGGTGAATAAAGTATTAAAGCGATAATAAAGTATCTATTATCGAGTGATAAATTACGAAACAGTTTAATTTAAATAATAGCGTTAAATTTATTTTTAATTTAAATTTATTTATTGTTTTCTCATTTACAAGTTAGTATACATAGATTTCGCAACCGGTAATGATACCTCTATATTTTATTTTAGAAATTTTATTTACTTCCACAAAGGGTATATTCAAACGCTGAATCCGAAATACTTTGTGTATCAGGATCACAAAAGTTTTATTGGTACAAACTTATACAAAGGTATAATTCATTATTACTTATTCTCAAATATTCCAAAGATCCAAAATATTAAAGAAATTTTTAACGAGAGCCTACCTAAAAATCATTCGTAATAAAGTAGATATCCAATTCGTTTTTATTTTTAACACCTTGAAAATCGTGCGACCCAAATAGACTAGGTTCAATGGCCTAATGTTGCTGTTTCGTATATTTACGTCGCTTTCCAATTTAATATATTATTACTGGTCTACATCACATTTATTACCTGATTAAAAAATCACAAATTTTGTAATAAAAATTATTATTTCTTGGGAAAATCTCCATTTCAAAAAACGTTGTCGCCATTCTGCGGCGAAATCAGTACAAAAACGTTAATTCGCTTATTTGTCGGTCTTTTATTTTAATTAAACTTATGTGTTTAATTAACAATAGAAAATTTTATAACCTCCGTAATTCTCAAAGCTGTAATGTATGTACAAATAAATGAGTTTAATTAATTTATTTTATTAATTGATTAATTTTTATTTTTGTCCTTAGAGCAATCCACTTTTTTGATACGGTAGTTGAAATTACTTTGCAATGCCACCGATAGATGGATGCCAGAATGAATTGAATAATTCATTTTATTTGGACATACATTTATACAACAGATATTATATATAGTAACCTAATATTTTTTCGTGAATTAGATTTTTCTGTATATCTTTCTAATTGATTAATTAATTTGATTTAATGAGCGCGGGGCCGCGTCGCACCTGTGCGACGGACAATGACAGGGGCCAGAGTGCCGCGTCGGATATGTGCGGCAGGCACAAAATTAATTATTTCTCGACGGCCGCGTATCGAATTTGAAAAACGTGATTTTTTCCCGGTAGAGAAATCCCGTGGTGACCTGTCGTTCCATTTTCAACTCAAAAACATCACGGATTATATTTTAAATCAACAATCAAAACAGAAGTTTTTCTGCCGTCAAAATCGTATAGAATAGTTGTAGATGTCGTAGAATACGTAATATTTTTAATAAACAGCAACTCAAAACTATCTATTATGCTCTTGCCCAGTCATTTTTGAACTATGCGATTCCAAGTTGGGGAGGTACTTACAAAACCACATTAAAACCAGCTATAACGGCACAAAAAACCTTGCTCCGAGTCATTAATAAGAAACCATTTACATACCGATCAGACAGACTATTCAGAGAATTTAATGTACTGGACGTTAGACAGCTGTTCGTTAAGTCTACCCTCATCTTCTACATCAAAAACACAAACCACCTAACAGCAACCAGTAACTCGCATTCACATAATACTAGACAAGCATTACGAAACCTTGACGAAATACCAAAAACTAAGACAACACATGGACAGAAAAATTACTCATACATAGGGCCTAAAATATTTAACATATTTAAAACAGACTTCCCGGAAATCAGAATATACTCAATTAATAAAATAAAAGCTTTAGCAAACAACTGGCTTACCTCCAAAGGTAGAACAGCAACTGAAAATTTACTTACTGTAATTGCGTAATAATGTCTTTAAATAAAAATATATACCTATATAAATTAATTAATTAATTAAGGAAAATAAAAAATAATCTTAAACAAAACTTTAACCCTTTTTACATTAAACAATTATTCTACACATATTTACACTTGGACTTATGACTAACTCAACTTTCACTAACATTCCACTTGATACTCTGTAGATACATAATAACTACCTTATGAAAATAAATACTACTGACGAACTCGAAAAAATATTATAATTGTGTTCTATAACGCCACTCTGGGACAGGCGTAGCCTAGTAGAGTGGCATAATCCACAAATTAAACAAAACAAAAAAAATGTGTAATTTATCTTATGTTTTATCTTATGTTTTATTGTTAAATTAGTATTAAGTATCTTTATTTGCAAACAAGGATTTTTTAAATAAATAAATTAAATAAATGTCGCCTCGAGCGCGTGTTGCGCAATCGAAATTAAAATATTCCGTCGTCAAGGTCACGCGCAATGTGCGCGGGAAATACGATTAATTTTTTTCGATATTCGATTTATTTGTACACGTATACACAAATATATACGATATGTTTTGCGATATTTGTCAGTTTTTGTTGGTTTATGATTCAATTGAATACTAACAGTGATTTATTAACAAAAATACACGCAATTTTGTTGCGTTTATTTGAAATATGTGTATGTGTGAAAGTGTATCATATTTATGCGTTATGAGTGCAATGTCCCGTCGTGTGCCGTGTCGTGCAACAAAATATACCACACAGAAGAAGATTATTAGGTAGGCGTCAAATAATAATAGTAGTGTTGTCTCTAATAAACAAATAAAAATAAATTATTATTTTTCGTATAACGTTGCGCTGTCAACAGTATCGGAATTGAAAAAAAATAATTTTTTTTTTTACTTAAACGATAAAAAAATCATTGCATTACGACAATTACCATAAAATAATATGAATGTGTGTTTTTTTAATATACGCATGTTTTCATGTTTTTTTTGTAAAAAGAAAAATCACAAAAAATTCAGAAAATCTTTGGCCTTGGTGATTTACTTTTATCTATGTTTTTTAGCCCTCAACAAGTTAAAAAAATTTCACAGAACTTTGTTCTAAAAAATTACAACTTCACAAATACGAATTTATTTTAGATGTCACGCGAACATTTTTTATTCTTCTTTTATGTTCTGTTAAATTACACTTTGTTCCGAATTTAATAATAAGCGAATTTAATATTTATTTATTTTTGACAGGTTCTAATTCTTTGAATTAGTTATTTCATCTTTCCTCCCACTTTCCTGCAATATGTGGCAGTGATTTTGTGGAAAAGGATGGAAATGCGTAACAGGAAATAAGACGTCAGGGAAGCGCGCGCAATTTCATTTAATAATGGAAAAAATCATTGTTTTTAAACAAACCAATGTCCAGCAAGTGCCATCACAGCGAAGACGCACACTACCAACAGCCAGCCCTTCTGATTTTGTATATATGCTACGTGGCTGGTGTCAAGCTTGTGGATGTTGTAACTTTGATATATTTTGGCCTATATCTTCGAAACTATGCAATAAATACTTTTTTTACGTGAATGTAAACAATAACTACCCTTAATGATTTACATTCTCAAATTTTATGTAAGTTATGTGATTAATTTAAATATTTATTTAAAGTTTTCATACAATATGAATGGCGGCACACTACCGCCATCTATGAAAATAAATAAAAACATACAATTGAACAAACACATTTCTTAACAAAATGCGTTTGTAGATATATACGGTACCTACCTAGTGCGTCAAAATTCAATAATAAATAAATGCACATACATTTTCTTTACTTGTATTTACTAACTAGCTGGTTGGCCCGGCTTCGCTCGGGACCATAATTCGGTAAGCATAGAAATGTGTTGGCATCTCTTTTTTGCTGGTTTCGGCACCTGTGGTTGGATTGCCTTGCTGAACCGTCTTCGCTTTGCCAAAATATCAACGTTCTCTTTCCAGAAATTTTTAGAGCTTTACCGAAAATTCTGGAACCTTCTCGACTCACAGACACACTCCGCCACACTGTTTGGAACGATAGAGATCTTTCGGGAATCTTCTACAGCGTTCTCCTTCCAGAACATTCGAGAACTTAATTGAACGTTTTAGAACCTTCTAGGTTCACCGAGACACTCCGCCATTCAGTTTGGAACCTTACAGAATGTTCTTAAACTTTGTGCTTCCAAAAACTTGTAAAGCATTCGAAAACCTTCATGAACGTTCTGGAACCTTCTGGACACAACAATACACTCCGCTACTCACTTAGGAACTTCATTGAAAATGTGCGAGTTTGGTGGGGGTGGCTGAGCGTGGGTGGGAGTGGGTGACGAAAATGTGCATTCTAGCACATTTTTTGTTATGGGAAGGCCGCAAATACTTCAGATTGGTCCAGAATGGGCCCGCCGACTGTGTCGGTAAGTCCAGAAGGTTCTGGAAAAATTCTAGAAAATTCCCAAAAGTTCTATAAGGTTCCAAACTAAGTGGCGAAGTGTGCCGGTGAGTCAAGAATGTTTCAGAATGTCCAGTAAAGCTCTAGAAAGTTCTGGAAGAGGTGTGTTCTAGATTATTAAAAGTTCTATAAGGTTCCTAAGTGAGTAACGGAGTGTGTCGGTGTGTCCATAAGGTTCCAGAACGTTCATGAAGGTTTTCGAATGCGTTACAAGTTTCTGGAAGCAGAAAGTTAAAGAACATTCTATAAGGTTCCAGACTGAATGGCGGAGTGTGCCGGTGAGTCTAGATGATTCTAGAATGTTCGATTTTTCAAACCTTGAAGGGGGGGGGGGAGGGTTGTTTCAATTTACAAAAAATTGCACACTATACTTCAATGTAATGTAGTACTACGTTGTAATAGTTAGTACAGAGCGGACTCATCACTAGTAAGCACCAAGGCCCGAGAAAATTACAAAATGTATTTTAACTTCAGCGGGAATCAAACTCAGATTCTCATTTTTAATTCTCCATGTCCACTACGGTCCCTTGACCAGCCAAACAAAAATAAATTTGTCGATACCCATTTTTGGAACTAGAATAATGTTACTAGGCCTAATTTTTCAATTTTATTCCCTTTTTCCGTTCGCATTTAGTATTAAAAACACAATTTGAAATCAACAGATGAAAGAAATAAATACGCTAAAACTGAATTACCTCAATGCAACGTGTCATCCTAATCAATAAAAAAAAATGTGAAAAATGTTCAAAGTTATCGCTCAAGACAAAGTATATCAATATAAATTACAGTTAAAAATTTAATGAACTTAATAAAAATTGTGGTGTGTGGATGCAGCAGGTTTTCAAAGTGTCAAAACCAAAAGTCGCACGGTTGACTCGGTTGACTTTTCGAGTTGCTTGTAGCCTGTTCCAGTTTGCACGTGAATATACTTGATACTTGTACGTACCTACCTGTTGATACAGACAAGTAAAATTTTCAGCTGACTCCGATCTGATAGCTGTCACGTCCAATAAACATGTTGTTAATTGTGCAATTGACATTTTTAAATTAATCGTCCAATCGAACTCTATTTGGGTAAGCGTTTGACTTTTTCATGTTGTGTTGTATGTATTCGATATTTGTGTCTGACTTGTTCGTTTATTGCATGCTGCTTCTGTATTCTGAGGATGGACTCCAAAACAGGTTTGCAAATTCTGACACTTTGATTTCTCATATCCCTTCCCCTCCCCCTGACATATTTTCGATGCAAATCTGTACCGATTGACCGATCGGACTCAAAATTTGGAAATTTATTCTTTAGGACTCAGAGGGTAACATAGGAGATATTTCCCCCCTATTCTCATATCCTTTCCTCTCTCCCTGACATATTTTCGATGCAAATCTGTATCGTTTGACCGATCGGACTTAAAATTTGGAAACTTATTCTTTAGGACTCGGCAGGTAACATATAACGAATATTTCCTCCCTCCCCTTTTACCTTTTCTCCTCCCCCCTTTTAACCCTCCTCCTCCTGATATATTTTCGATGCAAATCTATACCTTTCAAATCAAACCTTCGTTTCCCCCCACAAATTTATTTTCTACTTAATCCTTAACCCGTGCAACGCCGGATACGAACAGTTAGTTTATTAAATAAGTCGTGATGGGATACATGGATTCACATTGACGTTTTGACAATAAATATATATATATATATATATATATAAAGAAACCCGTATTTCCCTACCCGCCAAGTTTTCTCCACAACTAGCCACAACCACCCACCAGTGGTTATGGTGGTGGATAGCCCTTGGTGTCACATCGAAAATATGCTAGTTTGGTGGGGGTGGCTGTGCGTGTGTGGGAGTGGGTGACGAAAATGTGCTTTCTAGCACATTGTTTTGTTATGGGAAGGCTGCAAATGCTTCAGATTGTTTCAAAATAGGCGCGCCGACTGTGTCGGTGAGCGTAGAAGGTTCCGGAAAAACCTGCTCTAGAAAGTTCTGGAAGGAGAAGGTTGTAGAAAATTCCAGAAAGTTTTTTTTTTTTTTTTAGCGAAATTTAAAATAAATTAAATTTTAATAAATATTATTATTAAGTTCTACGGGTTAAGTATTTTTATGTGTTACAGCTGTTTCGGCTTGTAAGGCCATTATCAAACAGTAAATATGGAGTTCTACAAATTAGACACAAAAACCATAAATAAATTCCAGAAAGTTCTACAAGGTTCTTAACTTAGTGGCGGAATGTGTCGGTGTGTTTAGAAGGTTCTTGAACATTCGATAAATTTCTTGAAAGTTCTGGAAGGATAATGTTCTAGAAGGTTCGCGAAAGTTCTATGACGATCCAAACACACGTGTGCGAAGCCGCGCGCGCACAGCTAGTTTGTTTATAAAATACGTATCTTTGCATCGTACAGTACCTACCTAATTAATTAAGTAAATCATAGATTTGTATAGTTTTATGGAAAAATAAAGGTTAGACAAACCCTCCATAGAGAGCATACATATGTAAATAAGTTAAGTGGTTAAGACTATTCGTAATCGATTAATTAGAATCGATTGAATGGGATTTTATTGATGCATTATTTTCCTTAAGAGCAAGTATGGACCCGCTCTTGAATTCATTCGGACTTTATGGTTAATCCAATGTAGACCTCGATCCAATTACTGACGATGGGACTTCTAATTATGGATGCGGTCCTTAAAGGATAGCTTGTCCACTTAAATATTTAAAAGATATACACGGTTTTACGTCTTCAGATTATCTCAATGTGTTACATTTGTAATTTTTACAAAGAGATTTTCATAGAACAATCTGTTTTGATCGCCAAGTCGACAAACTTTGCAATGATAGTTGTAATTTACACAATTGAATAAAAGTTATTTCAGCGATGTTAAGAAAAACATAATCCCACCTGATATTAACTGTATACTGAGAAATTATTTATAAGAATTTTATAATTATGATGAAACACAGGTGGTGGTCATTGAAGGCCTGTCTACTTATTTTTTACTCCCTTTATTAACTCGTGGCGTCTGCTTGCTTGCTTGCTTGTCGGCTTGCCGTCAACAAAAACATTGGATCGATTTTTGACCCTTTTCTCGTGATCTAATCGAGCTGAAACTTGGCAAGTAGACTCGTGGCGACGATCAAGAAGATCTATCAAATTTTCGTCAAAAAAAAAAATTGTAGTATAATTTCGGATTTTTAGAAATTTTATTGGTTTTTTCAAATTGGAATCATTAGAAAAGTTTGATTACGGCGCGGGCGGCCCAATAACGTCGCGGAATATTTTCTAAATTTGAATTACTCCGTCGGTATGCATAATAGGTACTTCACTATGAATGTCGAAAATCTAAATTGACTGACAAATGTTTTTAGAATTTAATCTTCAAAGCATGAAGTGTCTTATCAAAGCTCAAAACATCTGACATTTTAGAAATATATTAAGTTACTGTAAGTTTAGTTTTATGTTATATGTTTTAATTCGTCTTTAATTGTTGTTATATTTTACAAAGAAAGGGAGTATAATAAAAACTTGTTTTTTATGGGTTACTTTTTTTATTTTGTGAAAAAACTTGAGGACTTGGGTTGTTTTAAAAATAATCACGAGATTGGACCGAGGAAGTGTCAATTCTATTAATTGAAATGGTATCATAGCAATTTTATTTTATAGAAACTCAATTTCTTGTGAATTCCCGTAAGTTTTAAAATCCTTTACTTTATTTATGTTATATCGGCACTAGTCCCAGTAGGTGTACTTTGGTCATAGGATATTTTCTTATCTATGGTCATAGGCTTTGTAAGTGGAAGCTTGCCAGTTCTTAACTCTTAAAAGACTGCTAAAAAATACCTTCGGGAACGATGGTGTAACACAGCGTTACATGAATATAAACCGGCATAGTTTTTAATGTGTGATAAAATATACATATACTAGACGATACAGATAAGACTTTTTAAATGTCCCTTTATATAATTATGTATAGTAAACATACATATTAGCATTATTTTAGTAAATTATCATAAAATCATGCCATATAGAATTTGCGTGCGCTCCGCCGACGTATCATTACCAACTGAATTCAACGACGCGGTCGCTAGATCGCCTGCACTCCGTCTTTGTCTAACACGTGTTACGCGACTCTAACGTACTCTTTCGATATTATTTTCGCTTTCACCGAAACCCAAGCAACCGCCACCACTGTTCTACATAAAACATGTGGTATCGTCGTGCTCTTTCTTGCTCGATTTAACTGCGATGTGCAATATTCTTTTCTCTTTTACACACTGGCCAAAAATACGAGAGTAATGAATAAATATTTTTTAATTAAAAAATCCGTACATTCGTAACAGTTTAATTTAGTCATTTTGGTGTGAAAATGTCTGTTCGATGATTACGAAATATGTGACGTTTTAATTTTCGTAAATAAGGTAGATATTTAATATTTTCTATGCCATGTAGACCTACGTTACATCATCGACACACAGGAGTTAAATATAAGGTGTGATGCATTAGTCCTCCTATAAAGAGGTGCGTGCGTGAGCAAATGCTCCGGGAGAAAGTTGGCAATACTCAAACTAAATATATTGTAACGAGGCTAAAAAAAATTACGCACTTCTGTCAAGTGACAGTTGTTTGAAGTCGTCACAACAATATCGAGGACTCGAAAACGGTCTACAATGTTCTACGGCATTCGAGAAACATCTACAAGAATCTAGAAGCAACGAGAATCGTCTCCTAAACACTCGAAAGAGCCATAAAGTACAAAGTAACTCGACACGGATATAAATACGGGCCAGGAAACACGCGAGAGTATTTGATGTTTTAGCGCGCTTGAGGGTGGCCAACCGAGCGATAATTCGACAGCGATTAATCTAGAAATCTTCTTACGTGACGAAATAAACAGAAGCGAACTATACGAAACTGGCTGGAATGTTCTAGCGAATGGTGAATAAAGTATTAAAGCGATAATAAAGTATCTATTATCGAGTGATAAATTACGAAACAGTTTAATTTAAATAATAGCGTTAAATTTATTTATTGTTTTCTCATTTACAAGTTAGTATACATAGATTTCGCAACCGGTAATGATACCTCTATATTTTATTTTAGAAATTTTATTTATTTCCACAAAGGGTATATTCAAAAGCTGAATCCGAAATACTTTGTGTATCAGGATCACAAAAGTTTTATTGGTACAAACTTATACAAAGGTATAATTCATTATTACTTATTCTCAAATATTCCAAAGATCCAAAATATTAAAGAAATTTTTAACGAGAGCCTACCTAAAAATCATTCGTAATAAAGTAGATATCCAATTCGTTTTTATTTTTAACACCTTGAAAATCGTGCGACCCAAATAGACTAGGTTCAATGGCCTAATGTTGCTGTTTCGTATATTTACGTCGCTTTCCAATTTAATATATTATTACTGGTCTACATCACATTTACTACCTGATTAAAAAAATCACGGATTTTTTAATAAAAACTATTATTTCTGCGGCGAAATCATTACAACGATTGCGTTGATTCGTTTATTTGTCGGTCTTTTATTTTAATTAAACTTATATGTTTAATTAACAATAGAAAATTTTATAACCTCCGTAATTCTCAAAGCTGTAATGTATGTACAAATAAATGAGTTTAATTAATTTATTTTAGATATCACGCGAACATTTATTCTTCTTTTATGTTCTGTTAAATTACACTTTGTTCCGAATTTAATAATAAGCGACTTTAATAGTTATTTGTTTTTGACAGGTTCTAATTCCTTGAATTAGTTTATTCATTTTTGATATGTAACATCTTTCTTCTCGCTTTCCTGCAATATGTGGCAGTGATTTTGTGGAAAAGGATGGAAATGCGTAACAGGAAATAAGACGTCAGGGAAGCGCGCGCAATTTCATTTAATAATGGAAAAAATCATTGTTTTTAAACAAACCAATGTCTAGCAAGTGCCATCACAGCGAAGACGCACACTACCAACAGCCAGCCCTTCTGATTTTGTATATATGTTACGTGGCTGGTGTCAAGCTTGTGGATGTTGTAACTTTGATATATTTTGGCTTATATCTTCGAAACTATGCAATGAATACTTTTTTTTTGCAAATAATAATTACCCTTAATGATTTACATTCTCAAATTTTATGTAAGTTATGTGATTATTTTTAAATATTTATTCAAAGTATTCATACAATATTAATGGCGGCACACTACCGCCATCTATGAAAATAAATAAAAACATTCAATTGAACAAACACATTTTTTAACAAAATGCGTTTGTAGATATATACGGTACCTACCTAGTGCGTCAAAATTCAATAATAAATAAATGCACATACATTTTCTTTATTTGTATTTACTAACTAGTTGGTTGGCCCGGCTTCGCTCGGGACCATAATTCGGTAAGCATAGA
Source organism: Agrypnia vestita (assembly GCA_016648135.1). Taxonomy (NCBI): domain Eukaryota; kingdom Metazoa; phylum Arthropoda; class Insecta; order Trichoptera; family Phryganeidae; genus Agrypnia; species Agrypnia vestita. The sequence goes on from JADDOH010007101.1 coordinate 17,672, forward strand.
AATGTGTTGACGTCTCTTTTTTGCTGGTTTCGGCACCTGTGGTTGGATTGCCTTGCTGAACCGTCTTCGCTTTGCCAAAATATCAACGTTCTCTTTCCAGAAATTTTTAGAGCTTTACCGAACATTCTGGAACCTTCTCGACTCACAGACACACTCCGCCACACTGTTAATGAACATTCGAGAACTTAATTGAACGTTTTAGAACCTTCTAGGTTCACCGAGAAACTCCGCCATTCAGTTTGGAACCTTACAGAATGTTCTTAAACTTTGTGCTTCCAAAAACTTGTAAAGCATTCGAAAACCTTCATGAACGTTCTGGAACCTTCTGGACACAACAACACACTCCGCTACTCACTTAGGAACTTTATTGAAAATGTGCGAGTTTGGTGGGGGTGGCTGAGCGTGGGTGGGAGTGGGTGACGAAAACGTGCATTCTAGCACATTTTTTTGTTATGGGAAGGCCGCAAATACTTCAGATTGGTCCAGAATGGGCCCGCTGACTGTGTCGGTAAGTCCAGAAGGTTCCGGAAAAATTCTAGAAAATTCCCAAAAGTTCTATAAGGTTCCAAACTAAGTGGCGAAGTGTGCCGATGAGTCAAGAATGTTTCAGAATGTCCAGTAAAGCTCTAGAAAGTTCTGGAAGAGGAGTGTTCTAGAAGATTCCCGAAAATTCTATAAGGCTCCAAACTAAGAGGTGAGTCGAGAAAGTTCCAGAACGTTTGATAAAGATCTATAAAATTCTGGTGGCAGAGTGTGTTTGTGATTCTATAAGGTTCCAGACTATTCGATAAAGTTCAAGATGTGCTGGATGGAGAACGTTCTAGAAGATTCACGAAAGTTCTATAACGTTCCAACAGTATGGCGGAGTTTGTCTGTGAGTCTAGAAGGTTCCAGAATGTTCGATAAAGTTCTAGAAAGTTCTGGAAGAAGAACGTTCTAGAAGATTATTAAAAGTTCTATAAGGTTCCTAAGTGAGTAACGGAGTGTGTTGGTGTGTCCATAAGGTTCCAGAACGTTCATGAAGGTTTTCGAATGTGTTACAAGTTTCTGGAAGCAGAAAGTTAAAGAACATTCTATAAGGTTCCAAACTGAATGGCGGAGTGTGCCGGTGAGTCTAGATGATTCTAGAATGTTCGATTTTTCAAACCTTGTAGGGGGGGGGGGGGTTGTTTCAAATTACAAAAAATTGTACGCTATACTTCAATGTAATGTAGTACTACATTGTAGTAGTTAGTACAGAGCGGACTCATCACTAGTAAGCACCAAGGCCTGAGAAAATTACAAAATGTATTTTAACTTCGGCGGGAATCAAACTCAGAGTCCCCGATTCTCATTTTTAATTTTCCATGCCCACTACGGTCTCTTGACCAGCCAAACAAAAATAAATTTGTCGATACCAATTTTTGGAACTAGAATAATGTTACTAGGCCTAATTTTTCAATTTTATTCCCTTTTTCCGTTCGCATTTACTATTAAAAACACAATTTGAAATCAACAGATGAAAGAAATAAATACGCTAAAACTGAATTACCTCAATGCAACGTGTCATCCTAATCAATAAAAAAAATTGTGAAAAATGTTCAAAGTTATCGCACAAGACAAAGTATATCAATATAAATTACAGTTAAAATTTTAATGAACTTAATAAAAATTGTGGTGTGTGGATGCAGCAGGTTTTCAAAGTGTCAAAACCAAAAGTCGCACGGTTGACTCGGTTGACTTTTCGAGTTGCTTATAGCCTGTTCCAGTTTGCACGTGAATATACTTGATACTTGTACGTACCTACCTGTTGATACAGACAAGTAAAATTTTCAGCTGACTCCGATCTGATAGCTGTCACGTCCAATAAACATGTTGTTAATTGTGCAATTGACATTTTTAAATTAATCGTCCAATCGAACTCTATTTGGGTAAGCGTTTTACTTTTTCATGTTGTGTTGTATGTATTCGATATTTGTGTCTGACTTATTCGTTTATTGCATGCTGCTTCTGTATTCTGAGGATGGACTCCAAAACAGGTTTGCAAATTCTGACACTTTGATTTGGTAGCTCTGGCAGAGGAAGTGTCAGCACGACCTGGTGTTAGCTCTAATCTAATTAATTTCTTAATGTGTTTTCAGGAAATTCATCAATAAACAAGTCTCCTCTGTGGGGTATACGTTTTCGCCATTGGATCGGTGGTGTGCTGATTGATATGCGTCGTAAAAGTCCGGTGCAGCAGTGGGTAGACTCAATACCACGTCAGGATCCGAAACCGGTCGAAAAAAGCACCTCCCAGGACGATATCAGTGTGACCGAAGACACCGTGAACGCCCTCGTTTCGCCGGTTAAAAGTTTAAACGTTCCAAGCACAAGTACGCCCGTGCCTCTGAGAGACAACAAGCGAGATAATTTTCTGTTGAGCCCCGATGACAATGACAGTGTTGTGAGTGGCTTGTGTGAAGTCGGGAAGTGCGATCGGACCGAAGAAAGTGTCCCAGATGTGAAGTTGAATTTGTACTCGAGTTCTGTGGATAGCAGTTTGGTGAAGCGGTCAAAGGCACCTCTGTTGAGAGACAGATCTATTAATTCTGAAGGAAATAGTCCGAGACATAAAAATGCCTTATTTAGGGATTCATCATTGCAGGTACCTAAACTGATTTCATTTAGAATATAAAGTTTTTGATTTCGAACATGTATGTTTACATTGCCATTCTAGTGTAGATTGCATTTTTATTACATTAAATAAAAGTGAATTTTTCATGATTCAAATTTCATTCAAATCCAGATGAACTCTGTGTAAAAATGCTTAGTTGATTCAAAACGTGTGTAGATGACATTTTTAAAATGATATTCTCTGTATGTTGGTGGTATGTATCAAAACGATAAATTTGGTTGGTAAATTTAGAAATTGTGAAAAGATGGCAGTAGCCATGGCAAACAAACAAAAGCAAATAGAGATAATGACCAACATATGTTTCTAAACATACATTTCTAAGTTACGATAAGTCCTATTGGAAAGCTTCAAAAATCCATCACCTCAATCAAAATATTAGCTACTAAGCATGTACTTTTTGAATTTTTCAATAAACTCGATGTTTATATTGACTAATTATTATATACAGTATCTACTAAAAAATTTGCAATGCAAATCAGCTCCACTAATCGATTGCTTAAATAAACTGAGACGCATTAAATAATAATTGCCTACCTACATAAAATCTGTACCTACCTAACTTCATTATTTTTAGCTATTTTTTGGCAAAACAGTTTCACATCTTTTTTATAACCTGAATACTTAAGTAGATTTTTAACGTGCATTAATTTCTTATGTATACTTTGATTTGATATTTAACTAATATTTAAAGCTTTGAGAGAATATAGACACAAACATTAAAATGCTGGTTAGGTAGGTACATCTATATATATATTCAAATACTCAATTAATCTTTGTTTCTTTATTCCAATTTCTAATTGAAAAATGTACTTTCAGTACAAAAAGATCACATTTCCACATAATACATATTTCAAAGGAAACCAATTCTCCACTCTGATGTGTACCAGATTCATTTCAAATTTACTTACGAAAAAGAGAGTATATAATAATATTATGTATAAGCAAATAATTATGTTCGTACATGCATGTAGTGATGGTATTTTAACCAGTGACACACAAACCGTTATTTAAAATTTGTATCAGATTGTGTCGATGATGTGTAACTGATTTTTTGCAATTCGACGAGCAACCACCGGTACTGGACAGCAATTATATCTCAGTTGCCAATCTTCAGTATAAATAGATACAAATCTCAAATAACTGTTCCATATGTAACCGGTCAAATAACGGTTGGACAGTCATACACTGAATATAGTATTTTCTCAATTTGTTCCTTTGTCATGCGACATTGATATGCGTCTTATAGATCACATTTCAACAGCATTCTTGTTTACGTCAAAGTTTATTTTAAATATTTCTAATACCTAAGCATACAGCGATATTAAAACTCTGATTTTATTTTAAAAAACTTTACTTAAAAATGATAATTCTGCTTGAATTCAATAAAACCTAATTAATTGGAGGTTTATGTGATATTTTAGTCTGACGGAGCCACCAGTCGCGCTTCAAGTGTGGAGAGCCTCCTGGAGTCCCGAAGGGTGGATGCCGAGGCGGTTCTTCGAGGTGTTGGTTTTGGTCCCAGCCCTGCTAGACAGCAGCTTGCGAGGATACCTGACAGGTTCCTCAAACCTTCCAAGGTAATTTATTAATCATTCATCCAAAAAGTCCTTCTAAACTGAATATGGTCTAATTCAGCCAGAGATATTGTCACGGAATCGTGGTTGTGGGAGAAAAATGAAACACTTAAAATTAATTATTGTTTTATTATTCCACCATAGTCACTGGAAACGAATTTAATCATATAATTTTTTTTAATTTACATCATTTTTATAATTCATACTAATTATCACTCGTTTATATTCATCTATCGAATATTCACATATCTGTAGTCACACTTAAAAACTTCTCAGTTGCCGGTAGGTACTCACTTATTTTATTTCTGGTCGGCTATCTTACTTCCCTGTCGTTGTCTTTTTCTGTGACTTCCACTAAATGTCAAAGCAAACTGTTTTAGACATTCCGCAAATCTATTAGATTATCCCAGACCTTTGCAGTTATTTCTAATTTAGTGTAAAAGGTACTGTAAAATCCTCGATTACGTTCAATTCTTTCTACTTTTATCTCGTGTCAATATTTTTATAACTACTCACTGTCTCATCATAGCAGATTGGTACATGTATTATTAAACTATTTTAAAATTCAAAATAGGTATGTAGCTTTATTTCGTATGTAGCTATTTAAACATTTCAGATTGTCATTAATTTTATTTTGAACTGTTAATGAAGCGAAGGTTAATCTGGATCACGGATTGCTTACATTGAGATACTTGTTCCCTGATTGTAGATGGATTGATGTTGTTGAATTGAAATAGGTTTAAGTAATCCTATCGACTTTAGAGCTTACACGCGTGATTATAATAGAAACCTTATAATTTCAGCGTGCGTACCTATACCTTCTTTTATAGTGTGCCAATGTCAATTTTGTATTCGGTTATTTGATACATTTTTATACTGTTTTGTTCTTTACTGCAATGTCGTAAAATACATAAAAAAAAATTGCATCACGTTTACAAATCATAACCTCTTCTCATAATTTTAAAGTTTCTTTCGTATATAAAAATATTCATTAAACGTTGGCCTGTTTAAGCAAAAATTGTAATAAAAACTATGGGGGATTATGGGTAAATCCAAGATAATGGTCCCATTGCATATACAACGAAAATGAGTATTTCACTATATTATTGAATGTGCTAATAACAAAATGAAAGATAATTTACGTTTAAATAGTAAGTATTAAATAAGATATTACACTTTAAAGTTCCGAAAAATGCACTGCATATTTTGACATTTCATAGGCAATATATGAGGTTAGGTTAGGTTATTAGGTTTGGTTAGGTTAGGTTATTAGGTTTGGTTTGTTTAATTTAGATTACGATTATTTTAGTTAGATTAAATTAACAGGACGTTAAATTATATAGTGAAATACTTATTTTCATTGTATGAACAACGGGACCATAGTCTTGGATTATTCCGGGATTATTTTTCAGAGACACTCTGTATACATATAAAAAAATAAACATTGTGTTCGAACTTTGCACATAGGCTTGCAATTTTACAAAATGTGAATTTCCAAACATTATTAAAGATTTGCGATTTGAGGTAGCTGCTCCATTCTTATACAGATTTTTCCTTCTGGTTTTAATCCATCATTAAGGAAAAAAAATAAGGAAAAAATAAGTTAAAACCAGCCTATTAAGATTACATTTTAAGTATGTTTGATATTTTTTTCTCGGCAGGTGAAAGGCGTTAGCACCGAACAATTTATAAAAGAAGAACAAAAATCTTTGAGAATGCACGAGTGCGGTGTCTTTGGTTATCGGGGGCTAACAGGTATGATACACATCATTTTTTTTTCTAATTTTTTTCAAATTATTTACATCAACAGGGGGTCAATAGTTACAACATTTGCTTTAATTGTACATATTTTACGTGAGCGCCATACCATATTGTTATGGTCTAAATTTTTATTGTTTGTCTCGTGAATTATTCTGAGAGGCTGCAATTTGAATCTGTTTTATATCAAATATAACTGTTAATACGGCACGTATTGAAGTTATTGTTAATTGACACACAATCGATAAAAAAATATTGACTAACTGTATTACATTAGAAAAATCTGGGATAAATGTGTGAACAGTGTTCATTAAAGTACTTCTGTTGAAAAAATTACATTGTTTTATGTGCACATTTTGGAGTTCCGCAAGCGAATTTAGATCTTAATATTTTTTTGTATAGATCTCTTCAATATAAGAAGTGGATAAGTCCATATTAAATTTATGGATCATTTATCATATTTAACACAATGGTGAAACAGAACTAAGCCTACTTCGTTGTATTATTTGACATAACTCATTCATTGAAAATCAGTCTATAACAATTTTGTAGTAATCAAAATACTGACAGGTTATATAAAAAAAATTCTCTTTGGGGGGGGGTCAATTGCAAAGTTTTATTGACTTTCAAAACCAATATAAGGCAAAAAAAATCAAAAACAATTCTATCAATGGAAGTTAAATCATCATGTTTAGATAAAATAATGTTACTGATGACAAATATTTAACGTTTGGTCAATCTGTCAGTTACTAAACTGGTATACTAACTTAATCCTATTTTGTGAAGTTCTTAAACTCCGTGAATTGGTTTTATATTGAGAATTATATTAGCGTGTTAGCCTACCACTATGTGCGGAATTACTGTGTTGACATAATTTTAGCGACTAACATAGTTGTTTAACAGTGTACTAATAATGATGTTGCCACTAACCAGATAATTGCACCCCCGTGTGTCGCTTCATGAAAACGCCCCAACACCATCGGTTCAGGGCTAACTCGGGACCTGTGTTGCCCATAGTAACAATTCAGTAAGGAATTTCATTACTAACTTATTCATACTGTTTTGTAACTCTGTATGTATATAGTTTTTTCCTCATTGGTTCTGTTGATGTTATGTTTGATTGTGACAAAAAGATTATGATTCATGCATTTTTAAATACAGCAGAAGATCAGGTGACAATTCAGATTGTTAAAGAATTTGTGATTTTTAGTACATTTTGCATATTGTTGCAATTTTCTCCTGTATCAAGTTGTTGTTCTTTTGCATGTTATATTTTTATTTCACTGAATGTATATTCACGTAAAAAATAAGAAACTTATAGACGTACCACTATAACTTGGCGTGCGAAGGAGGGCGTCACTGTCACGTAACAGAAGTTGCCACGGTGTAAATTTATTACAGAATACATAATGTACTGAATGTCTGTGACCAGTGTCAGAGCCTTCAATAGAAATTTGGTCAGGTAACAGCGCGCTCTGCGACGTCCGCTCTATCTGTCAAACTGTCAAACGGTAATATCGGTCCATTATTTGCTTTTTCAGCTTCGCAAAACTTTAATACTTCATTGGCAATTGTTCTTGCACCATCCCGGACTGTTTTGGATGTTTTGGACATAATAATTCAGTGTATATTGGTAATCAAGATGACACAGCTCGCGCTCAAAGACGAGAATGAACTGAATGACAGGGCGAGGGGCTACCGCAGGGTGCGGGCGGGGCGGGTTTTAGTTGCAAACTCGCCGCATGCCAATTTATGTTGGGCAGGCAATAACAATCCTTTTATTTAAAATACAATGGCAAAGAAAGTTGTTTTTCTTTTTTTTACCTTTCATAAAAAAATCGAAAAAAACCAGTAAATGGGGTCAGTGCCTCACCCACTGCCCTCAAATAATAATAAGTGAACAGTTTGTCCTGTCCGTCCTGATGAAGAAATTCAGCACTATTGAAACCGTTTGAAATTTAATCAATCAATGTGGTTTATATGTAAAACGTTTGTTATTTTTTAGAATTATGTAATAATTGTAAATAACCACACAGTTAACGCTATAAATACAAAAATGAATCTTTGTGTAAGTATAATGTTGAATTTTGGCTTAAATGTGTTTAGTTTTTTAATATTATTTTAGTGATTGTAATACTTTTTGTTTATTCATGTGTTTTGCATGTTGTATTAAGAGTATTTGTTTATTTATGTACATATTTGAATGAACACTTATTAATGTGAATTGCATTTTATTCTTTCTGTATGTAGAAATAAGCATGCTTCAAGAGTTTTTCAAATAGTTTGGCATTAGTTGTTGAGAAAAATATACTAATGGCACTGTAAGCTATCCTCATGTACTCATTTTAATTAATGTAGGTGTCATAACCGTATTTGATTTATATAAATAAATTAGACACAATATAAATAAATTTAAAATATTTTTTTTTTAGTTATATGTAGATTATTATTAATATACAGGATGTACCAGAGCTAGCAGCAGAAACTTAGCAGGTAGATTCCTGACTATGTTATGAGTCTAAAATGTTCAAGCAACCATGACCTAATATCAATAGTTATGGAGAAATGCAATATCAAAGTTAGCATTTTTTTTTCAATATTTCTGACTTATTTTTTGCAAAAAGTTGAACTATCATTACAGTAACTTAAATCGACTGTGAAAAATTTATTTTCTTCAATACAACTTAAATAAAACGATAAAAACCTTGTAAAAAATAACTTTTTACAATTTTTGCAGGTTTTTTATCATTTTATTTATATTGTATTGAAGAAAATGAATTTTTCATAATCAATATAAATTACTGTAATGATATTTCAACTTTTTGCAAAAAATAAGTCAGAAATATTTAGAAAAAATGCAAATTTTGATATTGCATATCTCCATAACTATTGATGAGGTCATGGTTGCTTGAACATTTTAGACTCATAAGATAGTCGGGAATCTACCGGCCAAGTTTCTGCTGCTAGCGTTGGTACACCCTGTATATATTTTTTAAATAGAGATGTGAACACAGAATACGTATCATCAATATTCTTACTATTTTCAAACTAAGCTTAATGCTTATGCTATGAAAATAGGACTAACTTGCTGGTCTGGAGTGAGATTCGAACCCGCAACCTTTGGATCACGAGGCGAGAGTCCTAACCACAAGACCAACAAGCTACTCATTATCTTCATTTAAAGCATTAACTTTGCAGTTAGACATTATAACGGAGAGTTAGTATAATTAGTCTAAAACACTACCAGATGTCCTCGACAAAATTAACATGCTTGTGATAAATATTGGTGATAGGTTAACAATACTATGGTTGTGGTGTATAGTGTTGTGAACATAGTAGTGTAATGTTGGTCCTGACGAAGAGACGGGTACTTCTCGAAACCGATAGATCCAAAATCTGATAGTGGTTTATACTAATTTAACTAACTCTCTGTTATATGTAGATTGTTTGGTACAGAAATATAATAGCTAATTTTTGAATAGTAAATGTCATACAGGTGGCGCAAAACTACCGTTATGGTTTGAATGTTTAATAACTTTATTATTATTATTTTGTTATATAGTATATTAATGGGGAATATTTTTGGCTAAAGTGTGAAAAATTATATCCCACAAGTGGTGGCCATTTTCGGCTTCGCACATTCGTGCTCTTTCCAGTACATTTTGCATAACTTTTCGTAAAATTTCCGGTGTTATGGCTTGAATTTCATTGCGAATGTTTTGTTTTAGCTGTGGTATGGTTGCTGACTTATTTACGTATACCCTTTCTTTCAAATAACCCCAAAGAAAACAGTCTGGCGCTGTTAAATCCGGTGAACGTGGGGGCCAATTGAAATCGCTTCTGCGCGAAATAATGCGTTCGCCAAAGAGGTCCCGTAACAGAGTTATTGTGACCCTTGCAATGTGGGCTGTGGCTCTGTCTTGTTGGAACCACAACTGTGGATGGTTTTCTACAGCTGGCCTCAAAAAATTGTCCAGTATCGTTCAATATTCAGCACCATTAACCGTAACTGAGGCGCCACGTGCATTTTCAAAGAAATATGGACCAATAATCCTTTCAGACGATACACCGCACCAAACAGTACACCTAAGTGGGTGTAATTGTTGCTGATGAACTGTTCTTGGATTCTCCGTAGCCCATATCCTGAAATTTTGCTTGTTTACGAAACCATTCAATTGGAAATGGGCTTCATCGCTCATGAAATGAAATCACGATTTTCTCCTGCTTTTTGTCGGAATGAAATGGCATAATCAAGCCGTTGTTGATAGTCTGTCGGCTTCAATTCTTGCACAAGCTGAACCTTATACGGAAACATGTGCAATTTGACCAAAATCCTCTGAACGGACCTCCGTGATAGCCCCAGTTGTGCCGAACGTCTTCTTGTTGATGTTTCTGGACTGTCCTGCACACTATCCACAACACGTTGGATATTTGCTTCCGTGTGGACCATACGTGGTCTTCCGGTAAATGGAAGGTGTCTTACTGTACCATGTTGTCGAAAATTTGCAACCAGGCGGTTTATTGTTGGTGCTGAAAGTCCAGTACGCACATTAAAAAAACGACGATAAGCACGCTGCGTCAAAACAATTGACCGTTGATTTTCAAAATAAAATTCTACAATTGTTGATCGCTGTTCTGTTGTGTAGTGTTCCATTTCAAATTCCCCAAGTTTTCTTCACAAAGTTCTGAAATAAAAAAATATATATATAAAGAAATTTAAAAAGTTATTAAACATTCAAACCATAACGGTAGTTTTGCGCCGCCCTGTACATGTATCATATTTTAAATACAACAATGCTACTAGGATGTGGTTATGCAATATAATGCGCCAACATGATTCCTGCTTTTAACTTAATTTAATTTAATTTACCATCGATGTATCATTTTAATTATCTCCATTTGAAACATTGATGCGTGCAGCGTCCATATCAAATTGCCTGTCATGTAAGCAATGCACAGATTATGTACCATTTAGAGGAGGCTGTTGTACCTTGAACACACGGTGCCGTATAACAATGCTCTGTTTTGATCATAATTGAAAAAATTGTCAAACCACATTTTGCTTGTTCGTATTTAAAGACTCTTCAAAAATAGGTAGGTACACTTTTCTATCAATTTTCGTATGCACCATTCTCCCCTACAATATACACGTATTGACAAATTAACACCACTTTCTTTGAGAAAAAACATTTTATTTTGTTATTTCCAGTAAATATTGTAATTATTGTAATTATTTTATTGAGTACATAAATATATTCACATGATTGGAGGCGCTTCCAACTCAGTTTATAGAACCAGAGAGGAATGGTTAAAATATGTCATGAAAAAGATGTAGTTGTTTAATTTGGATTATCAATTTTATCTTGAAACATGGGATGATGTCATGGAGAGGTTATAAGAGAATCAAAAGATGATTTGTATCTCTCTTCTGCTGAATACATCTATTGTCTTTTACCCCACCTCCCTTCCACTTGCTTTCTTTCCCCAACGTCCCCTGTTTCTCAAATTATGTGCAATACGTTACCACTCGAACATTAGCACGAACAAAGTTCTGTGAAATTTAAAACCAAATTAATTAATCAATTAGAAAGACATGCAGAAAAATCAAATCCACAAAAAAATATTTGGCTGCTATGGGATTTGAACCATGGATCTCCTCCTAACCGGGGCAGGCGCGTTATCCAGTTACGCTATAGCGGACTTGTACATTTCCGTGAATAAATCGACCTTATCTGTAAGTCTCATTTATTAATTAATTATATCAAATTTGTCCAAAAATAAAAATAAATTTAATGATTAATGTTAATTTTGGCATTCCCTAGCGACAGTTACACAAAGTAATTTGTGCCTGCCATACCAGAAAAAGTGGTTTGCTCTAAAAATTGATAATTTATATTAATCAATTAATAAATGAGACTTACAGATAAGGTCGATATATTCACAGAAATGTACAAGGCCGCTACAGTGTAATTGGATAACGCGCCTGCCCCGGATAGGAGGAGAACCGTGGTTCGAATCCCGGTAGCAGCCAAATATTTTTTCGTGGATTTGATTTTTCTATGTGTCTTTCTAATTGATTAATTAATTTGGAACTCGATCTCTCATATTTTCCAGGCATAGTCCTTTCCATAATCATATTAAATAATGGAAGCATGCCACTGACTGTCATCTTTGTGGAATGTGGTGTTTTGTCTATAACGTTATATTTATGATGATATTTATTAATTTTTAAAAAAGCAGTCATTATGGTTACTTGTCTTTAAAATCGTTGTTTCAAAGTACGTCACCCTGAAATATATTGATTTTCACAACAGTACTGAAATCTATGGAATTTAAGTACAAGAAATTTTGAACAGTTAAATTAATAATTTGGGGCAGATTTTTTTTACAGGGTACAACAGTCTCCCCTACATTAAAAATGCACCACAACAAGCGTTGTCACCTTGGATCGAGATATCATCGGACATTTATTTTGAATTGATACTAAAATATATCTTTGTTTACTTATTATCGCCTAAACTTCTAGGAAATTTGACTTGTTTGCATTAAAGTAAAAATTACTGTCCAAATTTTGATACGACATTGTACATATTAATTATATTGCATAATATATTAAATTGTATCTGAATAGAACCTAATAATTTATTTTTTTATTATTTACTAAAATATCGGACGTTATTCCAATGTCACAACGTGGTAATGTTATATGATAATGTTGAATGTAAATTTTCTAATTATGAAATTGATAATAATTTTTGAAAATTATGTTGCGATTTGTTTCTAAAGATACATTTATTTCCAGGTCACCCACACGTTCCTCCTTCCTCGATAGTAGCTAAGATAATTGAGCGAATCAGCAGCCGCGAAGATATTCCGGAGCCGACACTATTCCCTTCCAAGCCGCGTCCAAGTGATATTGATAGCTTTTGAATTGCCATTATATTTTTAACACTAACGTTACCGAAACCTATTTTGTTAGTCACCTACTAATATATAATATTATAACATTATGTGAATAGTCTTAAATGCCATACACCAAGCTACTGAATGAATGTCAAACATTTTTAACTGTTTTATTTAATATAGTATGTTAAATGGATGAAATTGCAATGTTTTTAAATTTTAATTCAAATTTTATGATTGTCATTGCTCTCTGACGAGAATGATCTGTATTTATTTTTATGGACTTTTATTTGGTGTTGGAAATTTGTAGCGTTAAAGATGATCTGACTGTGGATCCCGCATGACTGATTTTAATATCTAACATAAATTGGCGAGAGATAATAATTAAACATCGACATATGCGTATTTAATTTATTTATATATGACTCAAATTAGATGACGTAAACATTTCATGTGCCAATCTTTTTTGACGTGCAATAAGACGAGGGCATAATTTATGTTTTTTTAAATGTAATTGTAAGTGACGAGTTAGTTACACTTTTTATTTTCTTAAAAAAATAATAAAATATATAATATACATATAAAATTATATTTACATCGGGAGTTATAAATCTCCTGTAATCGTTTCAAGTAATTCAAATTGCGTAAGCACATTTGAACCGCGTGTAATAATGCTGTATTGATTTGAAACATGTCTAGAAAGACGTTTGAAGGAACCCTGTGAACTCGGGACATATTCATCAAAATTATAAATTCAGTTCACAAATATTGGCTACGTGTAATGAGTTTTAGTTGAAAATTACCATCTTAATACATTTCATTGTTTTAAAAATATGTAGAAAAATAATGGCACAAAATTTGGAAAGAGTACAATTTTATTGATTTAGAAACGATACCGATAATGGATGGCTTAGCATTTTAATTTTTTTAAATATGATAATATCATTTTATTCTTTGGCGGTCTTTTTAGTCCATGACCACAATCACTACAGAACACCATCCACTCATTGACATCGCCAATATGGTTCTTGATATACATCTTGGTCTTCATCCTATTGACTTTTGTAAGAGGGCTTTATGTGTGTTGAGGCACTCATACACTTGCTACATGTCTCGCTCACTGTAGCCTCCTTTTTTTTTTACCTTCCTCAGGATAACTGGGGTATCATATCGCTCTCGAAGTTCCTGGTTAATTAACCTCTATTCTCCAGTTAGGTTAGCATGCAATGGACCGTAAATCTTTCGCAAGACTTTATTTTTGAAGACTTGGTTTCTTTCGTCAAAGTATGAGACCAAGCTAGTGCAATTAGTTGTATTAGTGTTGTACACAGTTTAATTTTTAGATTCTGTGACAACCTCGATGATAGCCGTTTCCGTAGAGTAAATTAACAAGGGTTTCCTCATTTTATCCTAGTACATATTTAGTTATCGTTGAATATCATTGTTCCTTATCATATTTTTTTCCATATATTTAAAAACTCGGCTCTTTTACAGCAAATATAAAAATATGGTGATTGTGTTTAATTGATATCATGTTAATATTTAATAATATAAACTGAAAAAATACTTTCTACAAAATTTCGGTACAATATCATGAATCAGCATATCTAACTTTACAAATTCTACATTACTGTCACTACCCCATTGCCTTTTTTAAAGATCTTGATTTGTATTTTAGCCAATGTATCTCAGTTATTGTGGACACCTGGTGCAGTACACTGAACTAATTAGAATATTTTTTTAAAATAGCATAAACCAATATGACGAATTATAGATGTATAGATTATAAAAAAAATTACAATGGTAAATTTGAATCTACGTCTCTGTTGACGTCTTTTAGATATAAAACAAATTTACTAGCACCATATTAATATTTTGACACCACTATTTATGACTTATTTCAGATTTTGAATTAGAATGAAGTAACCCTAGATTTTCCAAACCAATTGGATGTGGGTAGGTTCGTTTTTTCTTAATGTCTATATGTATATCATAGGAACTTAGCATTTATAGTATAGTAAAAAAATCTTATTTGTTTTTGTTATTAAATGTCCTTAATTTTTAATTTAAAAATCTACAAAAACTAACCTTGAAAATTGCTAGGAGTATAAAAGTAATTGTCAATTATCACTTAAATATTTTTACAACACTTTACGTATTTTTCATTTGTATTGAATGTTCTTGGTGAAACAAATCCTTGGTCACATTTTTATATTTTCGTGTATATTATCCCTTTTCCAAGTCTGTAAAATTGTGAATTGAAAACAAGCTATCCGACAAATAAACATAAAAAAGAAGATTCAATGTAACACGGTGTGTAGATTTTACATACATGCGTATACAAATGTATGTCCACACCATGAAATGTTGCAGGTACAGGATTACGTAGCTGGTTGTTTAAATATCAGGAGAGTTCTGATTCAATTTTATGTAGAAAATGTTCTTAAAGTAAAATTTTGAAGTTTTTTCTCAGCGGTCCTGATGTTTCCAAATTTTTGGATAATCATTCAAGTAATTTATGTTGAATCCCATAAATTTATCAGCTTTAATCCAAGTCGAATAAAATTATTAAAACACTGGCAAAAATATATTTGAAATTGCCGTAGACTCTCTTTTTGGAAAGAAATAGATTTTTTGCATTTTTCTACACATTAGACTATACAAGGCATTCATCGCAAATCTTGCGCAATTTCTAGCAATTACATAGATATGTATTTGATCAAGGAATATATTGAGTAATCCTGAGGAGACACATAATGACATAGAATATTGCATAATATGTATACTCTGTAATGGTGAATACTAAATTTTAAATGATTAAAAATGTCATAATGCAACAAACAAAGAAAAAATGCCAAGAAAAGTTGTCATTCAAAATTAATAGATTTATCTAACCCTGAAGTTTGAGCAACTGGCTATGTCAAATCCAATATGTATACATATTAATAAAATATTTTATTTAGAAATTTATCATTTTTATTATAAAATTGTGTTTATTATAAAGCTATAATAAACACAATATTTACGGACCGTGAGGTTAACTAGAAAAGTTGTCTGGCAAATTAAGGGTTTACTATATTGGTTAGGATTGCCTTTCAAGATTCGAATAAGTCTCTCCATTCCTGTATCATTCATAAAATCTTTCCTATTTTCGAATTTCATTAATTTTATCTAATAATAGTACACAATAATAAAATTTTAATATTTTTCAAAAATATCTAATTGGTAAGCTGTTTTAACTCTTTCTATAACTAAAATAATATATAATATAAAGTGCGTGTATCCAACGTGTTTAGTCCGTTGGTTGAGGGTTGATATTGCAGTAATTTACCGGATTATCAAGGTAGTTGTATCTTCGTAGGACGATTCCCTGAGAGTGAGATTGATGGCTGTAAGAAAATTTATCACAAAAATTTATTCTCGTGTTCATATATATATTTACATTTTCAAAAAATGATAGGTTACTTCAAACTTAAAAGAAGTCTATTGTTACCGTAAAATCACAAAACTTTATTCCAAATTGCAGCATTATATGTGAATTGCTTTAATGAATTTGAATGAAATTAAAAAATATTTACATTACATATACATGGTCCCCAATCTTTACATATTTGGACAACTGGCTCCATTATAATATAGTTAATCAAAAATTTTACATCTTTTTGGGAAGGTCTTCTTAATACATACTTAAGCTCACGCATTGTTGTAAAGGTTGTCCTGTGTATTTTTGGTAAATATGTTTGGGAAAAGTTATTCAAGTGAAAATGTAAGTATTTTTTTAATCCAACATAGCCTCAAACATGTTTTTCCTATGTATGTATCTCAATTATCTCAATTAAACAGACAAAAAAGCATGAAACTACATATTCAGAATTTGGAATGGAGTTTTTGATTTTACAGCACTCAAATTTAACAAAATCTTATTTTATTCAAAATCTTTTTTCCATTCCAGTGTGTTTGTGTTTTTTTTATGTTAATTCAATCTGATTATTTCATTTGTACATGGTTTGAATCTGTATTTAAAGATATGTATTTAGAGTTTAAGCATATTGTTACAATATTTTTTCAAATTTATTAAATGAATTCATTTTAGCGCTGGTATTGGTGCTAGATGTAATTCGAACCACTATTGTAATATGAATGGTCCTTTTAGAAATTATATACTGTGTCTATAGTGTATTTACAATTTATTTGATCTTGGAACCACTAATTAATATTGTAATTCACTAATGTATTGATAGGAAAATTAATTTTCAGGGTTTTTTCAGTGAGGTAGTATTTGAATATCTTCTATGAATATGTAAAAAAAAAACTATTTCTGTACTTATGTATATAAAAATATGATTTGTGTACAATTGAATGAAGTTAGTTAGGTTGATACAAATTCAGGGTCTTCAAACGAAATCGTTATACACGCTTCTTCAAAAATGTATTTCATTCCTTCGAGATATGGTGTTAGTTAAGCCGCATATACATATTACTATACCGCATGTACTGCATATATGATGAAAAAATGCTTCTATTCTTCAGTAACTCCGTGTAACCAATGAAATGGTCTCCATGACATGCAGGAAAATAATTTTTCGTATTACTCACCCTGCAGACGAGTTTCCGGAAGTTATTGGGCACCGTTTGACTCAATTATTATTTTACTAGTTACGGGCTTTACTTTTATTGCAGTGTTTGGTACTAGAACTCTATTGAGTATCTTGCTTCAGATTACGAATTTCTATGATTAATGACTGCATTCAGCCTAATATATAATTCTCTGTACTCACCATTCTTTCTTTTTTTCTACGTCTTTCAATTTTACTTTAATGGCGTGTGCATGGATGTGAGATTAATCTCGAAAACATAAAGTAAGGATCCGTGCAGAGTTGACTGTGATGTGAGTTACGATTCTTAGCTGTTTGTATCTCGTACTCAGTAGAATGACGTAACTGGTACATATCGACCCTTACCGACAAATCTCTGAGTCGGAGGTATCTGAAAGGAGGAAAAGTCTTATCTGTGGACATATAAAATAAACTTTTTGAATTACAAATTCTAAAATTTGTATTGTAACCTAGATATTTGAAATGAAAGTGCAGTACGTCAATGAATATGAACATTTGAAGACCCTGTGATACTAGAAGCTGATGGATCCATCAGGTGACCGTTTGGGGCCAGCAAATTGAGTTAAGATTCCACTTCACGTTTTGCTAAATTGCAAAGCAAATAGTTTAATATTCCATTTATTACTGCCAAAGCTCCATATGTGGAAAAACTGCATTTATACATCAAATAAAACAGGTTTATATATCTTAAATATTTTTGCTTGACGTATGAGAGAAATTTCGACGGTACGCATCTGCGAGTTTGGCAGTGGATGGTTTTGTAAGTAGGTTTATGTATTCAGACCACTATCGGTATACAAATGAATTCTGTTCTAAGACATTGTCATTGTATATAGTAAATGATATTAACACATCTGTTCAAAGGAAGAAAATGTGATTTTTCAGTACATACCGTTTCTTGATAATTAAATCGATTTAGTTATTTGTCAAAATCTACACCAGACTTCAAGTGACAGTTAATCCAGATGTGAAATGAATTGTGAAGAATGTAGTGTGTTCATAAATCGAACCATCGTAAACCGAGAGCTTTTTTCTAAATCTTCACATATCTTAAGTCGATTTGGTGTTCACCCGGTAATTATATAAATAAGTGTCCATTTTAGGCACTGGCAAATTCCCTAATGAGTGACAACAGATGGGATTCATTGCCTGCATAATTAACTGTGTGAATAATTTATGTAATTGCATTTTCAAATCGAAGTATAAATTATTTATTAAAATTTTTATATAGATTTTAAAAAAGTTGTAATTTTAATTTTTTAAAGAGGGATGATTAGTATTGTGATTAATTGAATAGTGTACAATGAGTCCTATGTATTGGTAAATTGGCTGAATTTGCTCAATATTTTTTTTTTGTAATTACATAATATTTATTATATAACATTTGGGATCATTTTTATGGTGTAATATAATAATTTTTTTGTAGGAAAAAAACTATTTTTAAAACTAATTTGATTGACAATCTTGTACTATTATGACTTTGACCAGTGTACCTGTAAGGTAGAATGCATAACATAAGGATTATTGTAGAAAAATACATGAGACCGTATTCAAAACCAATTATGTAATAAAATTTATACACAAATTATTCTTGGCACATTTAACTGTTATATGATACATTAAAGTTCAGGTTTAAGTATGTATTTTTAAATTAATCTTATGTTTTTTTTTTTTCTGTTTTTCCTATTAAGAAAACCAATTCTACGATTTTTTTGAGATTTTCAAATTTATTCTCACTACTGAAAAAATTCTGTATGTTTTATTCTTGAATAAAGCACTAAATTTGCTTTGTTGACTATATAAAATAAATTTGTTGTTTTTATATAAGATTGTTTCTAAAAATAATTTCAAATTCATTAAAGCAAATAATATGCAATCTAATTGTTATAAATTAACTTTGTTTAAACCACTTATTTATTGAAAAAAATCAACATGTTTCGAAGCCAATGGCTTCTTCGTCAGGAAAACAAAAATAATGTTGATTTTTTTCAATAAATAAGTGGTTTAAACAAAGTTAATTTATAACAATTATAATTATGTTACCACAAAATAAATTTGCTACATTTGAAGAAGAAAATATGCAATCTGATAACGAATTACAAGCTTTATTTATTAGTAGGATAAAACTCAAGCAGATTAGAATTTGAGAATATTTTAAATGCATTTTCTGTTGCTTCTCTATATTTACATTTTTTTTCTGTAAATTTAGGTAATTGAGTTGGTAAATGTTTTTATAAAGTGCAATGTGTCCTCATTTGTTTAGCAATGTTGGTTGTTTGTGTATTTTTTAACAGATTTTAGGCTCCGTTAGAACATTATATGATAAAAAATTGCAATTTTGGCTTTCTTTCGTAGGACAGCAATAATTGTAAATACATATTTAGAATTCTTTAATATCAGTGAAAGTTGAGGCATTTTAATGGAAACATTCAACTCAATAGTGATGTAAGATAAAATAAATTGTCTCATGTTCTCCATGCTTCTATTGAATTTACCGACATGTGTGTATCTTAATCATTTAACATGAACAGGACTGGCCTGGGTGCAATATTTGGGCATGGGCCCTTCTTATTTATTTACACTTTATAAAAACACAACACTACAGTGAAAATCAGGCCAAGTGATGCCGGAATATTTTCAATTTTAATGTATTAATTTATTCAGCAAAAATAGTCACTGAATGAGTGTATTCCATTGTGTACTGAATGAATTCAGTCACTTTTCAAAATCGCGAATTTCACTAGTATACCAGCACCTTAAAAGCATTATTTAAAATATTCAAATAACAAATTTAGAGGCCGCCTATTTTTATTAGACTGCGACTGAATAAATTAGCAATTGTCCACGTTTTTCTTTATTTGTTTGTTAGGAGCGCGGGGCTAGATGCACGGGCGCCTTTGCACACGCCTCAGGTCATCCCTGAACATGGCTCAATAAACATACATATATGTTCAGCTTTGTAAATACTTATTTTGTGCAGACTGATGATTGTATTTAATTCTACTATGAACTAATTTGTCAGTTTAAATAATGTGCAGCAATAATTATGTTTATAGATAAAAGTGTCCGATTGGTTTGCAGGTAAAAAGTAAGTGATCCGAAAATAGCTTTAACAATACCGTTGTAAAATATTTTGTCACTACAATTGTCTTCATGATTATAATACAGTCCTCTCATACTTTCAGTCGATTTTCAGTTTTACGCATAAATTTTACGACTAGATCAATGTGAACTATATTTTAAAGCCATGTATTCACTAGGGGACAAATCACGCAGCGTGTCGCATCAACATCTACGCTCACGTTTCGGGGACAATGACATGATCATTTGGCGTGTACGCGCCGGGACTCACATATCACTTGTCGCGGAAATGTCACTCAAAAGGGTTATGATAATAGCGCTGCGTATCTATTTATTCTAACGAGTTTATCGAAACGTAAGAGCAGAAGAAGGTGGTGGGTGCGAAAGTATTTACTGTAAAGGAAAAGAAGGATGGATATTCTATGCGATCTTCAAATGTTTGACAGATCATTTATCAATTTCATTCGAATGACAACAACTGATTTAAAAAATTTATTACAAATGATCGGGTCTTCCATAGCCAAGCAAGACTCAATATTACGAAACGCTGTTTATGTAACTGTAGAGCATGTATCTCAGCTTGTCAACATAACACGTGGTACTGACGCGCGGTACAATGTCCCCGTGTGCTCGCTCGGGTACCGTGCGCATGGCAAAGTTGCCGCGGCACGTAGAAATGCCTCGCTATGTTGTGCGCGACGTCACAGAACAGTGCGCGACATTGCAATGTCACGTAGACTATGCCGCGCGTGATGTTGAGGGACAATTTGTTCCCTAGTGAATACGTGGCTTGAGGCTGAGTCTATGAGGGAGTCTGTCAATACCGCTCATTAAGAATTTTAAATGCTATTGGTTGTGTGATGCTGTTTTTCCTATATTATCACTAAAAGACTCAAATTCATAAAAGTATAGGTCAACCCCTGAGAGGTTTAGTATGGCTATATTTCTCTCTGATTTGCACTACCATTGGCTCCGCACAAAAGAACAAGACGGACGATAACAGAATGAAATAATCAAAGCTCTCAGTGGTTGAACTATACATATATATTTGGTTGAATGATGGTGAAAAATTACATACTTATCCTTTCCTGGTCTAATTTAAAATATTCATTTCCCCAGGACTGATCAGGTTTGTAAGAAACAGATCCATTTCCAGTTCGTTTCTCACTAACCTATATACCTAATTATAGCCTGATGACTATCTACATATCTAATCTTAAGTCTAGTATGTTCTCTGTATTTTGACAATCATTGACAGTTGCCCCAAAAAGTGAAATGTATAAGTAGAACAGTTAGTGCATTGAATTATTTATTATAAAGCTCAGCATGCTGTTATTGTAAACACTTCTAAAATGGTGAAAAATGTATGTACATTTAGGCCAGGAAAGGTAAAAATATTTTTGGGTGCATCAACCAGGAAAGATATTACTATCCAAGATAATTTGAGCCATATATACTCCTGTATAAGTCGATTAGTTTGTTGTCATTTTGAAACAATAACTATCATTATTTGAAAAAATATTTTAATACCACAAAGAAAAATAAATCAAAAAAATATTATGTGAAGTTTACATTAAAGTTGAAATATTTTGTTATTTGTGGGAATTCAATGTCAATTATAAACAATGATATAATAAACTGTAGATACATTACTTACTAGCGTGAAATCTTGGCAACTCAAAAGTAAGGTAATAGCTTTACTTGCATTCGTTATAGAACGGACCTTCTTTGTGATCGGGCGCGACGCTACACTGAAAAAAAGTCCCGGCGAAAAAGGAACAGAGTATCATACACTATTGCAAGAATGAGTGTGTTATTTTAGTCACCATGACTTTAAATTACCTGATTTTTCTGTCTACACGCAGAGCGTTTGTGAAATAAGTGTGCCGTGATTTGTTGTCTCTTTCAGTGCAATATTTGCTACATATGAAAGCAGGCTAGTATGGGAATAACGTGTCTATATTATAATACGTCAATGATTATAAACCTATCTATGATGAAAGATTGAGATAATTATCGAAAATGTCAAAACAGAGTAGACTACTCATTCACTTTTGAATAAGTTTTAAACATACTTAATATTGCAGAACTATAATACATATAATGAATCATAATGATATTGTTTATATAATGAATTATATAAACATTGTTTTTCAAAAGGTTTTTATCAGTCTGATGTTTATTATTTTATTTAGTTTATTGTGATTGCGTTGACAATTTCTGGCACTTTGAAAGCCTTAAAAACTTCACGTATGTTTATATTCTGATCACCTTGTATATGAGTATATATGGTAATTGCAGAATCAAATATTTAGATACAGAGTATTGACTGGTGTTGATAACCCTAAAAAAACTCAGCCAAAATAAATCAATGTTTATGGACAATAATAATAAATGCTAATTAAGCCTTGTTTCATTTGTCCAAGTTATTGTGATCAAATTGCAAAACAGGATGCAAGCCAAATAATGTGAAAATAATGATAACTCTGTAAATATTTCACCTTGAAACTTTTTATGTACATTGCCATGTGCTGTGAACAATTGGCTTGAGAAATCAGTGTAAAATTATGCAATCATTTTGTTTCACTTTGTTCAGAAAACCGCATTTAATGTGGTGTTTGCATTATTGAATTGTTACTACTTTGTTATAGACATCGCAGAGTTCCTTTTAACAATGCTTGCTCAGTTTTCTGTTTGCAAATAGACTTATATTGTTTTATTATAATTTATAAAAAATATTGTAGTTGTTTTATTAAAAGTCTTGTGATCTGACATTCCGATTTTAAATAAATTATAAAACCTGAATGTATTTTTTACTCCCTTTCTTTCAACTCGTGGCGTCTGCTTGTCGGCTTGTCTGCCGAAAAAACATTGGATCGATTTTTAACCCCTTTCCCATGATCTGAATTGAGCTGAAACCTTGCAATAAGACTCGTGGCGACGATCAAGAAGATCTATCAAATTTTTGTTAAAAAAAATTAATAAATTTGTGGATTTTTCAAATTTTGAAAGGTTTTTTCTTACAACTTATTAAGTTGTATGAAAATATTTCAACGCGTCTGGTAGACGCGAAACCTGATTATAGTATAATTTAGGATTTTTGGAAATTTTTTATTACTCCCTTTCGTAACGTCGCCCAACCGAAGCCCAACGCGTAGGTTAAGCGGAAAAAAAATGTTTCAACTAGTAAATGAGAAAGGGAGTATAATAAAAACTTGTTTTTGTGGGTTTCTTTTTTATAATTATTTACTTACCTGATTTTTATACATTTAAGCAAAAAGTAACCCAAATATGTAAATACTAGCTTTTATTATTCAATTTTATATTTTTTGGCGCATTCTGGTTAAAATTATCATTTTAATGGAAGATGCGCATGTGCAGCAGAAGCATGTAGCGAAAATGCGAGACTACGAAACGCTTCCAACAATATCTAAATATAATAATTTTGTTTGAACTCAAAGCCAAAAAACTAAATTACAAACACGGCTGGAGCGGGGATCGCTCAACCCCGGTCGCACAGTACAGCAATGCAGCAGACATACTGACTTAGCTACCCCCGGTTTTCCTTAGACTGTCAAAAATATACACATATTACATACTAGCCTACATACACTCTTGAAAAATCACAAACATACTTTAAATAATGTTTTTTTTTTTTATTTAGTTGCAGATGATTCCACTACAATACTAACAAAATGATACTATTTAATTTATTTATTTTTTGTTTCATTCAATTTAATTTTTTTTTAAATTAATTACTTATAATTAAAATATAATACGTGTTAATCTAGAGTACGTTTTTCAAAAATTTGCACTTAATAATAAGATTGTGTATAATACAGTGTCTTGCCGTGGTTGCTGACGGCGCAGGTTAATGGGCACACCTTAGTTTATTATTATAAAATACGGCGAGTGCAAAGTTGTAAAACGTTAACTGTACCAATAATTATGGTCTCACACTGATAGCCGACCATGAATAGCCGTTAAGTATGACAGTAAATGTTCACTGTGGAAATACGAAGTTTAATTTTCTGATAAACCTGTGGGACAATCCAATATCATATTTGTATTCTTGCAATGAATATAGTCTAAAGCATTTGCTGGGTTTGTAGGATTCAATACTGAAAAGTTTTAATTTCAGACCTTCATCTCTATGGACATCAGCACTGATGATGGACCCGGTAATGGAATTCGAAATGATTGAGCAGAATAGCCTAAAAATCCTATACAAAAGAAGTACATACATACTTACAAATTTATTCAAAATGAATTAGTTTTACCTATACTATTAACTGACAAGACTAATCTATCAAATCTGTTTCCACATGCTGTCCAAGTGCTTTAGTAATACATTTTATTAAATAGGATTGCTTGTAACATATTGTTTGGCAAATTATTTTAAGTTATTTTGTAATCTATCTATCCAAACAAGATAGTATAATCACTCTAATTATTTCAACTTATCTCTAATGAATCAAACAATGATGTTTTATATTTACCTTATCCTAAATCAAAAGTATTTTGGTATACAATGTTTTTTCTGTTGACAATATTAGTATGTTTTTTGTTTACTGTAATCACCAATGACACAGTGACGTTCTCATATTTATGGCATCCCAATCGAAAGTACCTATGTTGGTATATAATGTTTCTTCTCTTGATAATGTATTTGTATGAGATGGTTTCAAGATTAAGTAGAAGTATCATGGTCAGCTGACATCCTTGGATTACTATATTAAGCGACGGGACTATCTTTATCTTCTTATAATTAGGCATTCGGTCCTCGAAGCGCGATTTGTAAATACCTTCTAAATAACATTATTATAAGAAGCGATTTAACCAAATGCAAGGAAAGATCTTTTTTTTTATCTTATATAATTTTATCTGACATACTTTGTTAAGTTTTCAAAATCTTTGGAAATACAAGTTAAATTGAATTCTAATTAGCTAGTAGGTCCACAATAATTAAGTTACCAAGTGCATCATCAGCCATCAGCATCAGGCCAGATATTGAAAACATTACCCAAACACTACCAGCAAGCTCCTTCAATGTAATCCCTGAAAAGGCTGCACTCTCGGACAGAAACACACAGAAGAGATGACAACGGACGAATCAGAAGTGTGATGAATGATGATTCCCAGTTCCAATTCTCAACCTCATTAATTCTCGTTAAAATGAGAGAAAAAAAAGCTTTACACGCAGACGGAATTGACCTAGTACTTGAAGTCAATGTCGAAAAATATTTTTTAAACATCTTATACGAAATTTAAAAAAAACAAAAATATTTTTTTTCCTAGGTGTCTTACTAATTCGAATTTTAATATTCTTATGTGTTATGGACATAAACAGATTGTTTGTCTCACATGGGAATAATATTAAAAAAAAAACATAAGTACTTTAATGACTTTTATACATTTGAGAAGACAAATATTTAAATCAAAAAAACTATGTTTTTTATTTACAGCCACCAAACTGATCATTATCTGATGTTATCTCAGACAAAGGAGATTGCCTATGAATTATCTTTGCACCCGACATGCTAAGCGCTGTTTCCAAGGAATTGCGGCCCGGGCTGAATCACTTATCTCTGATACTCCTCGTATTACAATAGCGTGAGCAACAAGAAGTAATTTATATAAGAAATGTTTGCAGATCCAATTTCCCAGACATTATTATGAGCCTCGCCCACAAAAAAACATTCAAAAAGGTACATTGGTTAAGAAAAAACAAAATGGAGTAAATAATATTAATTTATTACAATAGAATTTTTCTTAGAGAAGCTAACATAGTTACAATTTTCATCCATTCATGTATACATAAGGTACAAGCTGAAATGGCAGACTCCTCAAGATGTAATTAGATAATTCAATTAACCCCATTCATATAAAAGTACCACAAAAATGCAGAAAATGGATAGGATATTAACAAACATAAATTTAGTTATTTTTTCCTCCAAACCTTAAAACTATTAATTATAATTACATAAAAAAGAAACATTGAAAATAAAACTGTCCATTTAGTGAAAGGCTTAAGAGTTTTACATGGTAACGAAAAATGCATTTGACAGCAAATGCAGAAAAGTCAGGTAAATTAATCGTGGGTGTAATTGTAAGCAGATTTATATCAGCAAATCATTGTTTTAAATCGAAAATATTCACTAAAGGACAGGAATTACGATACGCGGATTTACTTTTAGACGTATCCGTACACATTTTCGTCGGAGAAGGCGATGTACAGGAAGAAATCTTCGTCGTGGTGTTCTTGGTACAGGGAACCCATCGTCGCAGAAGTTGGTGGAATGACGTTATTTACAAAAAAGAACAGGGCGTCTTCGGGCCTCAGGTGGATCCTTTTACGGATTAGGAAGTAGAATTGTCCCACAGTCAAGTCCGAAGGAACTAAATACTTTTTTTTGTCAAGGTCGCCCAATCTCGCCTTGGCGGCCTTCTCCACGATGACAGGAACTCGATCCGGGTATTTGCGGCGAATTTTCTCGCCTTCTGCCTTCCTCTTCTCGAAGGAGTGCTCCTCCTTGTACAGGAACTTCATTTTGTTGAAAATTTGCACGAGAATTTCACTTTTATTTTTAGAGCAAAACTGTTATTGCGACTTTGTTTTTTTGTTTTCATACAATGGTGACGCTATGGTGTGACGCAACCAGCTGATTTGTGGAGAAATCCTTTGTAGTGAATTTTTCGCGAAAAATCTTACGACTTTCACTGGATATTATAATACTGAACTTTTTAACACTGACAAAGATGAATGCAATGACTCATGAAAATATTGATACGCAATAATCGTATAATGTTTACAACACAACAGGCTGAACGCGTGAAATCTCCCACTATAATACTGCACATCAATATTTATGTGGTGCCGTCACAAGCGCACATACCACCATAGACAATGGATTTTTTTATTTTAACATCGTATTTTAAAGAATTACATTAGGGCCATGTCGCGGCCACGGTTAATATTTCCGTATCTAACACATTTGTTGACCAATGCGTGCTACGACCGGCGTTTCCGTGAAACCGATATTTTCAGTTTTTGAAAATATAATTTATTAACCCTGGATGTGTAATCTTCGCTTGTGAGGCCGCTCGGATACGTTTTTTTCTAATTTATTACAAATTTTGGCACTCGTTCGTGTTATCTCAGCACAGGTTGAAACACGACAGGGAACGGACTTGTATCGCGATGTGATTAATTGTTGCGGAGTTATAGCTACATGGATCGCCTGGGAGTCGAGGATTACCTTTAAAGGTTACGTATTTTACTACTAGTCAATCTAGTCCTGTTCAGCAAAACGTCATGCCAGAAGATTCAAGAAATGTAGAAATGTCTGAATCGGATCCAATAATAATTTTTCCTTCCATGTCCTATGCTAGAGATAAAAATAATTATATTTGGTCAACTCAAACGTCCAATAGGCAACGGATGACTAGAACCGCCGCCAGGAATATATTCCACGTAATTCCACATCCTATGTAGCAGCTGGTGTAAGCTTTGCTTAGAAAAAAGGCCAACATTCAAAAAAACAGTTTGCCAAGCAATAAATGAAATTCTGAAAACTGCTGCTCATACTTCCAGTAGTAGTACTAGGACCAATGCACCTGACATCAATAAGGCAAAAGGTCCTTATGTGCATTCTGTCTTGACGCATGAGCAGATATTATTGTGCAAAATGCAATAGCAGTTATTGTCTAGAACATCGGTCTCCAAATTGATTTACTGGTGATAGAAAAGTAGTTTTCGGAACAGGGCTGTTTTCATTTTTATGTGTAAGTCAAAATAAGGAAGACAAACGGGATCTTTTTTAAAAAATACATACTTTCTTTATTTTTATTTAATAATTCTTCTATTTTAGGTCAGTATTAAAAAATTATTTTTTTGGATTTTTTACCGAAGTTTGTGATTTTATAATTTTTTTTGAATCAATTTTAAATATAAAAAATGATTTTTTATTGTCACGGTAGCCTCAGAGGCGAAGATTACCATTTAAAGATAAAAAAAAATAAGAATACCTATCTAGGGTTGAAATAGTAGATGAATATATATACCTGGGACACAAGATAAAAATGAACAAATATAAAAACAAGATAAAAATAAAAATGAAAAAGAAAACCGAACAGCAGAATTGCCAAGACGAATAGGAATGAGCTGGGCTGCTTTTGGAAAACTCAAACATATCTTCGAGAACAAAGAGATCCCTATTAGCCTAAAAAGAAAAGGCTTTGAATCGTGCATACTGCCAGTGATGACATATGGAGTGGAGACAATGGACTTAATATAGAAAAGGTCAAATGCACGATCCATGGAGATATCCATGCTTGGAATAAGCCCAAGAGATAGAATAAGAAATGATGAAATTAGGCGCAGAACTAGAGTAGTAGATATCATAGATCGTGTAGCGAAGCTAAAATGGCAATGGGCAGGGCATGTTGCAAGGCAGGATGCTACAAGATGGACTCCCAGAGTTCTGAAGTGGAGACCTTGGGAGATTAGAAGAGGCATCGGAAGACCTCAAAAGAGATGGGCCAACGACATAACCGCTGCAGGGGGAAAGAAATGGCTACAATTAGCAAACAACAAGGAAGGATGGAAGGGTATGGAAGAGGCCTATAAAATGGCTAGGCGATAACTTCTTTCAGTCACCGTGATGCCTGACGCCATGGAGTCGTCCTTGTATTAAGTTAACTCTTTTATATCTGACGCTCTAACTTTCTGTCGCTCACCATATCGTACCCGAGGCCTAAGACCTCGGGTACGATACGAGCGGTGAGCGGCAGGGCGTCAATGCTCCCTAGTAGTAAGGGGCGCATTGACGGCACAGTACTGAGCTTAGTCATAACGTGGCCAGCTTCCCTCGTTACTCGGGCGCATTGATGCTCTGACGCCCTGCCGCTCGCCGCTCGTATCGTACCCGAGGCCTAATAGTACAACTTGATTTAACGAATTATAGAAAGCAAATACCCAATCAGACACTCTCTTAAAATGATTTAAATCTATTTTATTATTGATGTTTATCTCTCCTCGGAGTTACGTTCTGGGAGGAAATGAAGATGTACAAGTAATCGCCCGTTTTCCTTTTTTCCCCGTTTATTTACAGTCATCGCAGTTTATTTAGGAAAACATAAACAAAACAGCGATAGCTGGGTCGGCTAGCAGGTACACGGTGCAGAGTCAAAAAGGTACCATCACTTTACTTTCAGCCTACTTTTAAATAATCCACTAGAGTTTGTGAGGGGTTTGTATCTTAGATAAATGTATAATGTCGGATGATGATACGTGATATGGTTTACTTATTTTTAGATGACAAAACACGCTACACGTTTTTAAGAAATTTGCGAACCTGAAAATAAACGTGCAATGAGAAGGTTTAAAAAATATCACACCACAAAAGTATTCTGAAATCAGGGTCTCGTTGGTTTTGGATGACTAAAACAATGCAGAATGTTTGAAAAATAATTTGTAAGGTTTTTTGGGTTGTATTTGACTCGTAGTAAAGCAAATAAATTTTAAATATTTCATATAAGTTTCTATAGCGATAGTCTAATGTTACACAGTCAATAAGTCAGAAATATTGAAAAAAAATCTGTAACTATTGAGGATTCACTAAAATAGAGAATATTTTCTAGTTAAAGTTGAATGAAGAAGATTCCGCCAAAGTTTTTGAGTCTAGCTACGAGATACCCAGTATAATTATTTTTATGTTTACATATTGACAGTCCCTATTTAAATGAAGACATCTATCGAAGTCATAAATCATCTTTAAAACAAACTTGTATGAGTTTGGCTTTACATAAAAAAATGGTGTACATATTTGTCGTTTTAACGTCGGTTTTTTTAAAGTATAAACATTAATTTTTTTAAATATTGTGTGGTGGAGAAGAGTATTTAACTTGTATTGGAACAAAAAAGTACATTTATATTTGTAGGGAGCATCGATTTGATGATGTTTTATATTTGTATTTGTGTATTACTAAAAGTGATGTGTTAGGATATAATAGTCTACCTTTCTATCTTTTCTACCTATCCCTAGGGAATTGTTGTGGTTGGTTAGTACTTGTTGGAAAGAAAAAAAATTATTGTCTGTGGTTTCTACAAAAAACAAACCGCGGTAAGTTCCGTCAAAAATATTGATTATAGAGGTCATAATCCCGTGTGAATTTCCGAATTTGAGGTTGTGTTGTCGATCGTCGTTCGTTTGTAATTAAATGGCTTGACGTCTGACACTGACATTTTGACAGCCTGATTTTTGGTCTATATGTGGTCTATATTCTGGGCAGCCTGATAAGAATTTTATTGTGAATTGTGACGTTTTGACAGCTTTGTGTCCGTTTAGACATGGCGCTAGTATATTTTGACGATGATCCTTGGTACTAAACTTTATTATTATAAATAATATTTATATAATTTTAATCCATGTGTATCAATTTAATTCTTTGAAAGCAGTGCTCCCATTTGTGAACCTACCAACAATGTTTACAATGCTAATCCGTTGCGTTGGAGTAGCAAGTCGCACAGTTTGAATTTTTATCTCCTTCCAGGATCACAGCACACGATGCTTGCGAGAAGCTGTACAGAGACATCCAATCTCAGCTCGTGATGTGGAGCGGAGTGTCTAGATCCTCGGCCACCTACGGAAGCTCCTCAGCAACCATCCGCCAGAAGTTGAAGCAATACAGTTCAGAAATTAATCAACTAAAAGAGCAATTGAGCAAGACAACTAGAGAACAAATGATGTAATTTGCTTTACTTTTTTCCCACCATTCTAAGGAGAGATTGAGCTCACAGGCAACATTAAAAAATACCATATTTATTTTAAATGACCTTACCATTTACAGCATTACAAAAACACTATTCGATGGAAGGAAAAAAAACCTTAAAAAGTCATGCTGAAACAATGAGAAAAGCAGTTTTATGGTTGAATTGATTCTCATTAAGTGAAATGTGACATTCTTTCTTTCTTGCATTTTATTGATTAAATATATTAAGTCAAAACCAGTGTAGCCCTACCATAATCACAGTATGATTTTATATTAAATTAGGATCTCTCCTGTTATCGGTCCATCACTGTTTGCTGGGTTCTAGTGTATATAAAATTACACTTTAGACGGAAAACCTCTTTTTTCTATTTTAATACAGTTTGAAACTGTTTAAGAAATGCAACCTAACCTAACTTAACCTAACCTAATCTAGTTGGACTACTGAACTTAGGTTTAATTTCCATCCATCCATCCTCAGCGTTACAACCCTTGGTGGGTCCTAGCTGCCTCCAAGAAAGTCCTCCATGCTGCTCTGTCACAGGCTGCCATTTCCCAGTTTTGCTGCCCCAGGGCCCGGCACTCCGCAACGAAACCTTCTAACCCCCGCAGTTTTGGTCTTCCGACACTTCTTCTACCCATTGGGTCATTAACCAACACCCTTTTTGGGGGCTCCAGATCACCCATACTGTGTAGATGTCCCAGCCTGCGCAGTCTGTTAATCTTAATGAACTTGACTACGCTGACGTCTCGGTAAAGGTCATAGAGCTCGGTGTTGTATCTTTTAAGCCATGTTTGGCCGTCATTAATAGGTCCATATATTCAGTGTAAGATTTTTCTTTCAAATATTTCTAGTCTGTTTTCGTTGTGCTTAGTTAATGTCCAGGTCTCAGAGGCGTATGTCAAGACTGGTCTAATTAATGTCTTGTAGAGCGTGGCTTAGGTTTAATTTACCATTCTTTATTTAAAAACGTAAATTTGAGCTTTCTAAAACAATCCTATTCTAATGTTTTGATTTTATGTATGAAGCAATATATCAAAGCTCTGATTCTTTACAGCACCGATGCAGAGAGCGAAAGAAGGTCTCGCCAAATTGAAGTTTTGCAATCTCGGTACCTGCAGCTGCAGAATGAATTTAATAATGGAGTTCAAACGTCCACCTCACGAGGGGCAACATTTGACTTAAATCAAGCTAAGCAAGAACTATTTGGTGATAGCTACGGCAGAACTGCAACCAGAGGTATTTAAAGTAAATATTTGGAATAATCCAAGAATATGGTCCCGTTGTTCATACAATGAAAATAAGTATTTCACTATATAATTTAATGTCCTGTTAATTTAATCTAATTAAAATAATCGTAATCTAAATTAAACAAACCAAACCTAATAATCGTAATCTAAATTAAACAAACCAAACTTAATAACCTAACCTAACCAAACCAAACCTAACCTCATATATTGCCTATGAAATGTCAAAATATGCCGTGCATTTTTCGAAATTTTAAAGTGTAATATCTTATTTAATACTTACTATTTAAACGTAAATTATCTTTCATTTTGTTATTAGCACATTCAATAATATAGTGAAATACTCATTTTCATTGTATTTATATGCAATGGGACCATTATCTTGGATTTAGCCAAATATTTGAATTAAGTCAACATTTGTAATGTAGATGCATTAAAAAGAGATAAATATTCAAACCACTATGTACTTTGAATGCCAATTTCGATTGTTGATTGGATCAATGGTCGACCCTATTATAATCAATGTTGATTCATCAGATATAATTATATCATTAGTAGATTAATAATAAATTGGCATTTTTTCATATATATCTCCGATATGTCTAGTGGTTTCATTTTATAATCTATTAATAAGCCTTCCTCACCATTATAGAACGTAACCCAACCACCTCGTCGGACGTCTCTTGTCCGAATGCCCGAATCAATGCTCGTGCATTACAAAACAAGTGTCGAATGCAGCACAGTACAGCTGTCGCCCTCGTTTGCACGTGTGGTATTGGGCTACCCACTGCATTAGTTAGAGTGAAACAAACAACAAAAACCAATATTATAAAAAATAAAATTATTATACCTTTATATAATAATTTTATTTGTTTTTATAAAAACATTGTGTAGTGTAAAATCGAGATTTGATTTTCGTACAAAATAGGTTATCTCCTTTAGTACCTATATTACATTTTATTTAGTATGTTAATAGTCATTACAGAATGTTTGATAAATTATTTTAATGCATATTATACGTATTATGTACGTATCTCTCATCCTACTCCTAACTGTTAACTTCTTATTAACTTGCTTCCATCACAGATTTGACTATTCATGTCATTGCTTAAGGCAATTTCAATTAATAAAAAAACGCCAATTCAGAAAATTTCTTGAACCATATTAAAGATATTTTTAAAATATGGTTTTCTTGCAGTGTTTGTTTATCCTGACTTTTATATATTTTTAGTGTTATTTCATAATATTATACTTCAATTATATGTATTGTAACATATACATATGTTAGTACTTCTATCTCTTACACTATTCTTTTCATGGGTGAATTTTTAATTATTTTTATTTTTAATTATTAAAAGCATTTTATTCATGAAACGTTTTTTCTCAATCGTAGATAGAGAATTCAAAGATGTCAGCTCTGCCAACTGGGGGACTGGATCTGATGATGATGAAGAACTTTTAGGCGGGGAAACAAGAAATCCTTCAATACACGATGTAAGGAAACATCAATATCAAATGATAAAAGGTTTGGAATCAATTAAAAAAGATACATATTATGTATTATTCAATAATTCATATTATTTTTATAAAACTCTTGTCAATTTCAGATCAAGATAAAGGGTTAGATGAACTTTCAAAAATAATTGCAAGGCAGAAGGATATAGCTGAAAATATTGGCAATGAAGTGGCTGTTCAAAATGGTGAGCAATTTTCTACATGCTTTTAATCGGTCTTATGCCGGCCGTATGTAACGTGGAATGTACCCTGTCTGCTGCGCAACTTCGCGCACGTTTTTTAAACACTTTTTTGTGATGGTTATATTCATGTAAAAATCAACAATAATCGCTAAGAAATTGCTGCTTCTGCTTTCTTAATACTGCAATAATTACTTATATTTCAATAATTAATTGTACAATAATTAATTATTCATTAATTATGAAAATAAGTAACGAAATTTACTATCAGAAATGTATGCACATGTTTATCGAATAAAACAATGGAAGTAATAAAACTAAAGATATTGTATTTCAATATTTTCATTTTAAATATATCAAAGAATATAAAAATACTTAATTTTAACACTTTTAATTAAAAAAAAAACCACTTTTTTACCAGATAAATAACACAATTAATTCGCGGTTTGAAGATGACTTTGGAATGATTTTTTGTCCGGTTTGCGCGGCAAATGGTTATTTGACAAATAGAACTCGTTAATTCATTATAAAACTTGAGACACAACCAATGATAAGCTTTAAAAACCCACAAGCACGGGTAAAATGGCCGAATTCGCATACGTGTCTAGGGAGCGCACATAGAGGGTGCAAAATTTTTTGCGCAGATCTCCGCTCCGGCACCCGACTGCTCAAAATTTATTTTATAAAATGTTATATAACTTATTTATTTGCACACATCACACCCTATGCGATAAGGGGGTTTAATGTTTTTCTTTCTTAAATACTACTGCAAGCATTAAAAGTGAAACTGTATATCAATACGACAAAATCTCATTATTTTTTTTATATTTCTTATGTATAACAAAACAATCATGTGGTAAAAGAGATATTCTTGCAATCAATTTAAAGAAAAGTGAATCAAATGCCAATGTACACTTTTTATTGTAAAACAATAACGGAAAGTCAAGCAAAAATGATCTTTTGGTACTTAGTAGTACTAACTTTGTACAAAAATGTGACATGTCTTGCACTCGGAGTGCAATATGTTATATTAAATCATCATCAGTGCAGTATCAAGCCCAATTCCTTAATCCATTTGTTTATTCATTTGCTATCTATTTATTTCACAGTTATTGAAAATGTATTAAGCTTTGGTTTAATTCTGACCCTATTTTCACCATTACATATTATAAAAGTCAACTTATGATTCCTTTTATCATGCTTTATGTTTGTACTAGCTGTGCCCGCGCGGCTTCGCACGTATAGATTTTTAGTACACTGTTTGGATTGTTATAGAACTTTCGCGAACCTTCCAGAACTTTCAAGAAATTTATTGAATATACAGGAACCTTCTAGACACACCGACACATTCCGTCACTCAGTTTAGAACCTTATAGAACTTTCGGGTATTTCCAGAACTCCTTCCAGAACATTCTAGAGCAGGTTTTTCCGGAACCTTCTAGACTCACCGACACGGTCGGCGCACCTATTTTGAAACAATCTGAAGCATTTGCGGCCTTCCCATAACAAAACAATGTGCTAGAAAGCACATTTTCCACCCACTCCCACCCACTCACAGCCACTCCCACCAAACTCGCATATTTTTGATGTGACACCAAGGGCTATCCACCACCATAACCATCAGTGGGTGGTTGTGGCTGGTTGTGGAGAAAACTTGGCGGGTAGGGAAATACAGGTTTCTTTATATATATATATATTGATAATGTCATCTTGTACTGTATTTTCAGAAATTATTGATGATTTGGCAGACCACATTGACAGAACTGACAGCCACGTTCAGTCTGAAACTGGTCAGATTAGAATAGTAGACAGAAAGGACAGTACATGCCGTAAGTCATATTATTGTTATGTTAATTATTTACTGTAAAACCTCGTTAATTTGAAATTCAAGGGACACAAAAAAAAAAATCGAATTACATGGAACGCCGTTAATTCGAATTCCAATTTACAAAAATTATTTAAATCGCAATACAATTGCGAAATCTGCCAAAAATCATAAAATGCATGAAAAAAATTGATTAATTTTGTAAAAAACGTCTGCATTTTTGCATATTACAAAAAATTTCAATTTTGTCAAATTTCAAAAAAATATTCAAATTATGTGAACTAAAATAATTAAGAGTAATTTTTAATGGGAACCTGTCAACTGAGGTAGTACCGACACTAATGGATGGAAGTGAGCTGCCAAAAAAGTAGAAGGAATACAGTAGAAATGAGGTCACAGACGTGGGAAATCCATTTATGATAGAGTAGAGAATGACAAATAAATTAAAATGTGATTGGATCTTGAGTAATGAATAAATGAGGAGTAAACGGTATGAAGATGTATGATGCTAGTGTTGAGGACACCAGGTTGTTTGTAGCTATAGATCTGAACTTAATTTTGTATTAGGTTAATTGTTAATATTGTTGTGCAAAATATTTTCAATGCATATTTCATTTTTCTTTTTCAGGATATTGGACCGTTATCATAATTTTATTCACTGCCATTATTATTGTGGCCGTTGTATGAACAAGTACAAGAACATAATACGGGTAAAATTATTTTTTCTCCGGGGGGTCCCCATCATTAGCGAAGATTACGATCCTCAATTATAATTTAATCGATATAATGTGTATCAAGTATATTCTCGGGAGACAAAGATAACCATTTTAGATTCTAGTTCTAATGTTGAAGATTATTAATTTGCTGTGTTAAAGGCGATAAATGTTACACACGACAATAAAATTGTTTTCTTGAGAGAGTAATTAGATATTAGTTATATTGTTATATAATAGGTGAATTATTATATCGAAATATAATATTTTTATTTAAGATGCTATTCAATTCCTCTATACTTTATGCTAGTATACAATACATCATTTTTGCTTCATTGTATGTGGTGGTGTGCTGCTAAAATTCTATCAACCGGTTCGCACCTTGGTAAACACCAACCCCCAATTTTCAATTAAAAAAACATTATCATATATTACAAAATTATTTATCAACATTACATAAATTCATATCAAATGGTGTTTTGATTTTCGTTCGAAACTTTAACTGTGACGGGTCTCATTTATCTAACATCTGCTCTGTGATAATGACTTCTGAGTTATGATTTCACAAATGGTGTGGAGTCCCGTGAAGTCAGTGGCAAACTTATCAAATTAATGATCATTAAGTTTTGATATACGTCGAATACTCAAATTTGCCCCTTTTTTCTGAACAATTAACGAAAATCCTTGTTCCGCCTCTGCAAAGCTTATTGCGATTGTATTATTTTCTGACCATTTCAGGAAGTTTATCACGATTATTTCATAAAATATTATCGATATAATCTCTGAAATCATTTAAATTTATTTTGAATGTAATAATTTAATTTAGAATCCTTATGTTATCTTAGCGAGCTCTCCACAGATTAACAATTTTATCTAATTTACAGTTTTTCGGTCCAAAAGTATTAATTAGATCGTAAAATCTGTATTTTAAGAATCAGCTCTCTGAACCAAAATTATTTTAGCAACCGGCTCAATATAGCCAGAACAAACTCATAGCAGCACACCACTGATTGTATGTAAAAATACAAAATTAGGAATATTAATTATTATTTTGATGCATTTTAATTTGTGAGTATATAATTATTTGTTTTTGGCTTTGACAAGCGCTCTACTTACATGCTATGTATGTCATTTTGTTTATGGTGTGATTTAATATTAGTCATTCCTATGTTTTTGCTTCGATATATACATACATACTCATCTGTTATTGTAGTACATACTTACATGTTATTATTATTACACACCCTCTTAGTGGTGTGTTTTAATAGTAGTCATCGCCATGATTAGAAAAAAGGAATTTATACATTTATAACAAGTTTATAGCTATAGAAATGCATATACAGCGGAATTCTACTGGCCTTTAGAATATACATGTATATAAGTAATTTATTAAGAGAGAAAACATGTTTAGGAAATTAATTATAATAACATTATCGTTTTTGGATTTTGGTAAATGGATTATACAAAATAATAAATTCTTTTATCTCCATTGTACAAATAAAAATATTCAGCCTCAAGGGTGTGGTCTTCTGTGGGCTCCACTATATGCGGTTTAAGGAAATAGCAGTCCTTTGGGATATACGGCACTAAGTGTTATCCTGGCACTTTAAAACTTTCAATAAGGTTAAGCCGCTAAAGTTTAAAGGATTCTCAAAGAAAAGTGCCCCTGAATTCATATAGCCTGATGAGTGACAAAACAGGGTATTAATGTATTTCTTTTTACTTCAAAATTTCTAAAAATTGACTTAAGATAACATATTTTGCAAGCACCTGAGGATATAGAATGAAACAGGAATAAAAATTTAATTCAACAGTACTAAAATGTTCATTTGAACACATTTTTTTGCTTACAGGAAGAGAATCTTATCTATAGCAAATCTTTTTGTCACATTTATTATACTTTCACAGATAATGAGTGACTTTATAGAATAAATTAATGTGACGAATATATTCCCGGTATTTTTATTGTTATTGAGATTAAATCATATGATATACGTATACATATGTCTAAAAAATAATCGTTGAGGGACCAAATCAATTTGTTATTGGTGACGTGGACAGCACATATTGGCTTTTTTTTCATTAAAATCTTAAATACATGAGATAGCGTTGAGGAAAAAAAAGATTTAGATTAAAAAAACCTGTATAATCTCCACAAAAAATAAATCATAAAATAATTATGATTTGAAAATTAAAAAACACCTAATTAAAAGCCTTGGAAGAGAATTTCATACTCTGCAGCTGCCATTGCCGCATTTGCGCTATGTCGATAAATGTGTGAAGATCATGCCTTTTTAAAAATCTCTTTAACCTCCCAGATGGTGCCTCGAAATCTCCAGTTAATTTAAATTGTTTTAAAAATTACTTTGCTTTTGCTGCATATACATACTTTAAAATAGGGCATTCACTTGTTGCGCGTTAACACTGCACTGATGCAAAATTTACACATGACTCTAAATTATTAAAGTATAGAAAAAAAACACACAGTTATATGGCACAGAAAATATTGGGCATATAAAATAAGAGAATAAACAACTTAATGAGTCCAAAATACACCACTTCGGTGCGTATTTACGTTAACAATTAGACTCGTGGCGCGGTCTCTCGCTTGTGTCAGAATAAGTACTCTTGACAGGGATTTTAAAATTTTTATTATTCGGGAAATTCACAATTTTGCAATTCTGGGTGTTCATAACTTCACGAGTTTTATACTTTATGTTCGTAATATTATTTACATTCTGTAAAGAATTTTGAAATATTAAAAAAAAAAAATTAATCATTTAACCCCCCGGTTACTGCGACCCCGGATAATCAGGAGCCTACCATATCTGTGAAGCTTTGTCCTAATAATATTTAAAAATAAAGTTTGAAATACGTCAAAATGTACAAACATGTACTTTTAGTTTGTTTCTATATTATTTCTCTATCTTTGGTTAAAGACAAATTTCTTAACCTTTCATAAATTTAACCCGCAAATAGATACAGGTATTCTGAAATACCCCTAAGAGCTCGCTAATAAGTTATTTTTTCATTTAATAATTTTTTATATGCCTGCTTATATTCTGAACAAACAATTAAATTACATATATTGAATAGATTTTTCAATTTATGGTAAATTATAGAGCTTAGTTTAAATTTATCCTAATATTTCTGCCAAATATTTACATTATATATTACTTTTTTAATCTTGAAATAAATATATATATGTAGTACTTATTATTTTTTAATAATAATAATAATAACCTTTTATATATTGCTTTTAATTAATCTAGTGCTATTTTTTAATTGCGAGTATTCAATCAAAATGGTCCTACTTCTAAATTCCTCTCACGTATTATATACGATGTTTTGTATTCTTATTTATAAGTAATATATTCATTTCTTGGATTGTATTGTATTGCATTGTTTCCAAAAAATAAATATATACTGAATACTTTATATGTATTCAGGATTCAATGCAGACTACTATTGTGTTATATTGTCTCATAAATTTTCTCAAATCACAGAAATCATTGTGTTGAAATAATCGTGATTGGTAAATTGAAATTAATTTCCACCGAGAATTATAATTGGTATTTTCTTATTTACTTTTCTCAATATTATGGCCAATTTCTGTATAGTCGAAGAGTTCAAAGTCAATTGAAGGCTTTAGAGGTGAAGGTGCCGTGTTACAAGTATGTACATACCATGTTTGGAGTTAATCACGTTCAATTCTTTTTGATTTTTTGAAGTTATCTTCCTTTGGCACACTTAGGGTAAAATTGTAACGAAAGTTGCGCACGTGCATTGTGTTCATTGTGGCGGGAATGCATGTAGTGGGAAGCAGCATATATCGGGAATGTGAGACCATGAAATATGCGTGCATTCATTAAACTGTCCAACAATTATTCCCTTGAAATTAGTGTTCCAGTTATTAATTGTATGTTCTGTGGTTTCAATAATATAAATAATGTATTGTCAGCCATCTTAAATGGAGTACCAATCATAAAGATGCTGAATTCGAAAGCTGACGATTGATTGCTTATTGAATTGAAAATTAGAACTGTTTATTGACTTATGATTTTAGGTGTGTATTAGAATTTCATGTTATTATCAATATTTTTTCAGAAATGACATAATTGTCTGATATTCGTTTTCAAAACAAAAAACACATTCATTTATTCGACATTCAATGCGGCTGTAAAAGTTGTAGTTTTGAAACTTATGAATACGGAGCCGTTTCAGGCTGAAAATTGATAAAATGCGCTTAGACTTTTTTTGAAAATGCACATATTTTTTGATTAGTCACATCATATGTCTACGATGCTGTAGCGATAAATGTCTTTGAATTGTTGTGAGACATTTATCTCTTATTTTACCTATCACAAACCAATATGTAGTTATATTAAATAATATAAATAATAATATAAATTTACTTATCTTTTAAAGAATTGAGTAATGTCACTTTAGGCATACTTATTCTGTGACCAAAGTAAGGAGATAGGAATGGATTAGTTGTTAGGAAAGATTGTTACATAACACCTTCATCCTCTAAAATCTTCAATTACTTTTCAGTGATACTTAAAATTTTGCTTTATTATTTTAAAATAATTGTATAAAGTAAAATGTGCATCTATATAAATGATGTCTTATTCTGTGTGTCAAACGTAGGAACGAAATTGGAAAGGAAATCGAAAGATTATATTGAATTGATGTATAATGAATTTAATTGTGTAAAGAACTTGGTTGCATTTTATTTTACGAAGCCGTCCTACGTATAGTCCGCCAACGAACTGAAGGCGAGGGTAAGGAATGTGCATTGTGAGTGACTTATAGATAGTGGTATGAATCGCTAGAATTCGTGGAATTGATGTAGGCAAGTATACCACTAAGGCCCGGTTGTTTCAAATTCGATCAAAGTAAGCGTAGAGTTTAAACTGAAATTTTACGTTGTCCACCAATCAGACGATCCGTTTTCGTAAAAATCTATGCTTTTATCGACTGCTTACTTTGATCGAACTTGAAACAACCGGGCCTAAATAGGGGTGGCTAGCAGGTAGAGAGACGCGCGGGGGGATGAGACCCCGCTCGCTCACCGCACTTCAGACCCCGCTCGCCTTTAGCTCGTTGGCTTACTACACGTCTTTCACACTTGCCATAGGGCGGGTTTCAAATAATGGTTTTAAAATATTCCACTTCAATGTATTAAAAAGTAAAGAGCCCTCTCTGCTGTCAATGAGACTAAGCAATCTACCATACTGACGTTATAAAGATGACGTATGTTTGCGTCATCACTGCTTATTTTTTTTCAGGAGTTTTCAAGGAAAGAAATTTATTTACGTTTGTAAATATGTCTTATACATGTTATGCTTATGACTTGAGTCTAATTTAGAAAGGTCCCTTGATGTTTTTGGTGTATAAATGTAATTTTCAGAGTGTCCTATATTTTCTTACACATACTTAGTGCATAATATTGTATTAAAAACATTGTAAATACAAATAAATATTTATAAACAAGTTTGTTTTATTTAATTCACTCACATTTAGCGCCATGGGAATTTGATAAGTTAATAATAGGAACTTTTTGTTTTCAGAATATGTAGGGCGATTTCGCCAGTGTTCCGGCCACCTTCAGTAGTCGGCCACCAATTACTTCAACTTGAATAAACTTGACACTCGCAATATAATTCAATAATATTTTTTGAATGCTAAGAAGTCTGCCACTATTCCGCGAAAGAAACACAAAACTGCACCATCTTGCGTTTATTTTAGGTATCATTTAAGTAGACACAAAAAAAATGCCAGTGGTTATGAGCTATCGATTTTGATTCTGTTTATTCGGAAACATTGTTAAGAAAATTTTCAAACTTTAAGTAGAAGTTGAATTAATTTGTTTGCACTGTATAAGTAGCGTTTATCGGCAAAAACATGAACATAATTTACGAGTTAAAATGATAAAACAGACATTTTCAATATTTTTATGTTGAAACTCGTGCGGCTGATTACTGGGACAATTTTTTCTACAAAATTCAGAGGTCGGCCGGGGTGGCCGACTACTGGCGGCGTATATTGGTTTTATTTTTGTCTCTCACACTGTTAATGATACAAAATTTACTAAGATTTTATGTATTATGTTAGTGAAAACAGCACTACTATCTAATAGCCAGTGGTCGGC
Organism: Agrypnia vestita; assembly: GCA_016648135.1. NCBI lineage: Eukaryota > Metazoa > Arthropoda > Insecta > Trichoptera > Phryganeidae > Agrypnia > Agrypnia vestita. The sequence continues at coordinate 60,664 of JADDOH010007101.1, forward strand.
CGCTAGTTACCACACTGATAATATGTTTTTTTTAACTTAGAAGTGTGGGGCCGACAACTGGTTGACGTGTTAAAATTGATGTACCATTGGTCGGCCATGCAGCGTCTTAAGACGGTTTTGGTAAATGAGTTTTATCTTTTATCATCCTAATGTTAACTAAATAAAAAAATTATTAATTTTGTATCAATGGCGACTAAAACTAAAATACGTTTTTCATCAGTATATTGATGATAGCCTTCAAAAAGCCCTTTAAGCAGTAAGAGAAGTGAAAAATTACGCGTGGCTTATCAAAAATTGTTTGGAAATTGATGTTCCTAAGGCAAAACTGCAGGACCGCATTGAGAGATGGATATTGGAAAAAACGTCAAATGGAACCAAATCACTTTATATTGTTATCTGACGAAAACAAAATTGTTGAATCTTTATAAATCACGTAATAGCATTAGCAAAATGTCATTTCCCTCTAAAAAACAAGAACTCCGACTACTGTGCAGCAAATTGTGAAGACAGAAAAAATAAAAACACGTTTCTAAGATGAAAAACCGGGAGAAAGATGGTATTTATTATTCATACGCAGGCCAGAATTGCGGAAAGCATTATTAGCGCGTAGAATACGTAAGAATACGTAAATTATATAAGAAGTTGGTTAAAGGACTTGAAAACCCATATAATAGAAAACAACAATGAAGATGTATTAGAGGACCTTAATCGGATTATTAATGGAGATGAAAGCGGCTTTAACATATAACCAAAATGCCCAATCGAAAAAAATAATTCACTTTCTAGTTTGTGATTATTAGTGTATTTTAAACGTACCTTTGAACAAAGTGAGACAATTTGTCGAAAAGCTTAAAAGGATTTTAGTATAAATTGAAAAAAAAATGCTTGTAGTTACAGCGCAAATTTCTAAAGGACGTCTGGCGGCCCTGTGCTAAAATCTGATGGCCGACTACTGACGCATAGGTGGCCGAGAACTGACGCATAGATGGCCGACTACTGGCAAAACTGCCATTTTTCATTAAAATATTATTTTAATTATTATGGTTAGGCTAATTTTAAAAAGCAATAAATATATTAAAAATAAACTCCCTGTTCTTTAATAAATACGTGTTTTTCTAAATCATCTTTCCAAAATGACCTTACAATGATTTTCCAAAGATGACTTTTTAGTAAAATGGCCGACTACTAGCACAATCACAATGAGGATTATTTGACAAGCATTTTTATACTTCGTAAAAGTAAGTCCATAATACGGTAGAACCTCGTTAATTCGAACTTCAGGGGACCCAAAAAAAACAATTAGAATTATGCGGAACCCCGTTCATTCAAAATTCAAGGACCAAAAAAAATCGTAACACGATTGCGAAATTCGCAAAAAAATTGTAATACTTATGTATAAAAAATTAAATCAATTTTGTGAAATCGTGTTCTAGTAGTTCAAGTATTACGTCTAAAGTCATAAACATTTATATAGGCATAATTTCTATGCCTTCTAAATCTTATTTTCAATGAAAAAAATAAACTTTTGGTGTGTGCCATTTTGGACAAATAAATTTAGGCCGGCCGCACTTTGGATACGAATTATTACGTACGTATTCGTACGACTTATTACGACTCGTACGTATTGGAGCGCGCACATTGATTGCGTCTTGCGTTGTCGCGATCAGTTACTTTGACATTTCTCCAATGACGTTTGTGCCAAATGAATAATCTGTATCTTCTGGAAAACTCTATTATGGCAGACTTAAATAATGACAAATTTCATGACTATCTATCTAAGGCCCGGTTGTTTCAAGTTCGATCAAAGTAAGCGGTCGATAAAAGCATAGATTTTTACGAAAACCGATCGTCTGATTGGTGGAGAACGTAAAATTTCAGTTTAAACTCTACGCTTACTTTGATCGAATTTGAAACAACCGGGCCTAATAGATTCACAAATGCTGGGGAGAATCGAAGTGCAACGAAAGCGCATAACATCGGATGAAATATTTAAAAGTTTTTTATTCGAAGTGCATAATTATACCTCACCTTCATTAAACCAAATTATTTAACTTACAGGTATTTTTTAGGACGTCGCATCTATACGTGCGTACACGCAATACTAAATCGTGTGCAGTGTGCGATGTTCAATACTACTTCGAAGGTCAGGAATGTACTTGCGTATTCGTACGTATACGTACTATTCAATTTCGTACGAAAACGTAAACGCCGGCCGCACGCTGGCCTTGCGGCAAAGGTAGACGAAATCCAACCGCAGAACAGTTTGCAGCTAAGAAATTAGGTAGATACCTATGTATAGTCTACCGGAAATAAATATCTACGTGTCAATATACAGTTTGTATTATTATAGTCTAGGAGCTGACCGTCGTCAACCCTACGTCATCGAGTACCAGGATGGGACTTGTGTAGGGTGGTGCCCTGTAGGATGGGTATCAAAAAAAAACAGGGTTGCCTGGGATCATCCTGGAGCGTTTTGTGTAATCGATAAATAATGACACCTATTTTTGGGTAAAAATTACGTCATCGAGTACCAGAATGAGACCCAGCACATTCGATGCCCTGCATCGAGTACGACAAGAAAAAACAGGGTTGCCACCTTCTACCCTGGCACTTTCTAGAATCGGGCAGATTTTAGGGAGGTGAAAAATAGGAAAAATTACGTCATCGAGTACCAGTATGAAATTAACGCCATTCGATAGACCTAATAACCTGTTTCATAAAAATATATGGTTGCCTGCCCTCAGCCTGGAGCATTTCCCAGTCGGCCAAGTTTTATATCGGATGTAGTACGCCCTGTACTAAGTTCAAGAAATCGTTGTGTAAAACAATGAGGCTGTTTTATAATAGTTCTGGGTAACAATAATATTAATAATGAATTATATATACAAATAAATTGAATATAAATAATAATAATAATATAAATAGTAATATACATGGAATCTATTTGCCATCCGAGCAATTTTCAGAATCACGTAAGTGTATTTTTACTTTTATTTCAAATGTGCGTTTCGACAACATTGCGACCTTTTTGCTCGACCACGTGGATGAGAAAGAACTATTGTAATAAAGTAAAAGAGAGAGATAACCGTTTACCTGACTTGTTTACCACGCTCGTAGTTTAGTCGCTGGTTAACGTTTGCGTCGCCGCGTCTCTTTCACCAAACACAATAAATCGTTGAATATTATTATATTAGATGATGGAATATGATGTTTAAGAAACTCTTCAATGGTTTACATTGCATTAAGGAGTTTAGTTCCAAGCAACTGTTATAATGAAAATTATGTATGGGGACACTGACAAGGAGAAAGTGATACTGAACCAATATAAAGGACACTGACAAAGAGTCAGCTACCTGATATAAAGAAGTAGAATTTTTAAAATAATATTTATAAAGGACTTTCATACTCAACTTCACTAAAGTAGGCGGACTGGTGGTGAAGCGAAATAAAATTTAGGTTAAGAAATAAAATAAAAACATAAATTAATTTCCAATCGATGTCATTTTATTTACCAAAAATAAACATATATTTATGCTTCATCCTCCGATGAATTAGCGCTTATGTCATCACCATTATTGGAATCGTCATGAGACAAAATATCATCAACTGTTAGTGGTGTTGTATCGCCTTCAAACCACACAATTGTATATTTATTATTATTGTCCCTTTTCCAACCAAATTCTACTGGAGAAAAAATTGAGCACAACGGTTCGGTGACATTTTGCCACATTGCATTTACAAAAATTGCTCTAAGAATCTTTTGTTTTAAGGAACGCCAGCATGGCGGCATAGTATGTGCTTCAAAATTAATATCTTTTTTTAAAAACTTCCATGAATTACTACATCCCTCATATTTTTTACTGAATAATTGAAACCTCCCCTGGTCAACACCACCACAACCTACACAATACAATTCGTTAGTGAATTTCTGGAGGGCATTCATTTTTTTCGCATCGTCTATATTTGCCGAACCGTTTAAATTAGCGAACATTTCTTGTAATTATATGTCCTTTCGTAAAAGTTGCAAAGCCTTTACCTTTCCCTTTCCCTTTAAACTTGCCGTATAGTCACACCCGGTATAGGCGTGCAAAAATGGCAAAGCCTTGCATAACGACGATCCTATGTTGTTAAACATTCTTGTTAAATTTATCGCCGGTTTTTTAGAGCCCGAAACTATCCACACTTCCTTATTTGGCATCTTGTGTAAATTGCCAAGAATTATTATCATGACATCGGTGTCAGACGCCTTTATCAATGCTTTTGCACCTGTACTTTTATATAAATGATAAACTATTCTTGTATCACTTTCTTCGTGTTCGCATTGATACATTATCTCTTCAGACTTGAGGATGAGGGGATGACATCCCTGTCGATCTAACCTGTAGGAGAAACACTTGTCGTGATTAGTGACAAACAATTTTTTGTCACCAATCACTGTTTTAAAAATGTCATCGGCCCAGTATTGGCAGAAAAAAGTTACGGGTGCCTCCTTGAATCTCGTGTTTTGCAAACTTTTGTTGAAATCCTTGTCTCTTTTCTGAGTTGGACCTATTATCTGGTATTCGACATCCACGGAATTTCTTTTATTCCGTTCCATATCTTTTGTGGATGGAGAAAGATATCGGTCAAATATCAGATGAATTTCTTGCGCGCTTGTGACCAATAATTTCCGAATTACCATCTCTGCTATTTCCCCAAAAGTTTGTGGTACTGAACCAATAGTCCTAAGGAAATAAAATCCGTCCACTATCAAAACATCTTCGTTAAGTGCGGTGATTTGAATATTTTGACTAGTAGTAATTGTTAATTCAGTTTTCAAAAACCTTGATAATTTTGACTTATCCGTGCTGAACATGTATCCATACGCAATAAAGACATACTGCAATCGACTTTCTTTTCTACGCTAATCTCCAGTAATCTTCCGAAGATATCTCGTTGCATTTTGATATGAGCTATTTTCGTGTTGTCGCGATCTTTTATCGTTTTCTTATAACAAGCTGATGTAAAATTTTCAATCATGTTTTTCTTTATTGGTTTTTCAAACCTGTCACCATCAATGTTACATTCTTTGATAAATGTAAGTTTTTGTTTTCTCCCACTCTCATTAACGTTGAGTAGAAAATTCGATATTTCTTGATTTGCTGCTCTGCCTGTGGATATGTTGAACAACTCATTTTTGTTTATGTTTGGATCGAATGGGTTCAATTTCTTTTGAATATCTTTTATCAAGTTCTGTAAGGCAGTTGCTTGGAACAAAACTCCTAAATGCATTGTAAACCATTGAAGAGTTTCTTAAACATCGTATTCCATCATCTAATATAATAATATTCAACGATTTATTGTGCTTGGTAACCAGCGACTAAACTACGAGCGTGATAAACAAGTCAGGTAAACGGTTATCTCTCTCTTTTACTTTATCACAATAGTGCTTTCTCATCCACGTGGTCGAGCAAAAAGGTTGCAATGTTGTCGAAACGCACATTTGAAATAAAAGTAAAAATACACTTACGTGATTCTGAAAATTGCTCGGATGGCAAATAGATTCCATGTATATTACTATTTATATTATTATTATTATTTATATTCAATTTTTTTGTATATATAATTCATTATAAATATTATTGTTACCCAGAACTATTATAAAACAGCCTCATTGTTTTACACAACGATTTCTTGAACTTAGTACAGGGCGTACTACATCCGATATAAAACTTGGCCGACTGGGAAATGCTCCAGGCTGAGGGCAGGCAACCATATATTTT
>JADDOH010007102.1:0-43863 GCA_016648135.1 Agrypnia vestita
TGCGTCATCCACCGTATTCGCGATACCTCACGTATTATCATATTCACCATACATAGATACTTCTCGCCAAAAGATGTTGAAGCATTTCGGCAACTTCTTACTCCGTAAGATCTTCGACAGCTAAGCTGCTGCGAAAGAATATTGCGATATTACATCGACTCCGAAACGAAGGAATTTAACACTTCCGGAATAAATATACTTTTAATGCATTGATAAAAAAGTGTCAATAGGCACGATGACAGTATTAAAGAATTAAAGAATAAGTGATTTTAGAGAAGAAAGTATTTTGAAAGGATTCTAAAAAATGATCCAGTTTTAATATACACACTGAGATTAATAAGATTTTCAATAAAATAAAAGTATGAAATTGTGCAATCCGCCATTTTAACTGAAACACCGGTCAGAGCGAATGCCGTCACACCTGACGTTACATAGACGAAATGACAGCTGCGGGCGTTTTTGCGCGAAATTAAAAATTTGTAGACGAAAATGGAATTATTTGCGTAAAACTTAGTTTACAGGTTTGCGTTTTTTTTTTATTTGCGCACACGTTGGTAGTTAAAAAATGTATATGAACATTTTTTAAAGAAGTTTGATGTACCTACAGATTATTTTATGTGGATGCATTTAATTTTTACGCTTCAACAGGCCAAGAGGCCCAATTACAGAAGCGAAACACATTACAAAACACCCAGGCTTGAGGAAATCATATAGATTAATTGTGAACTCACCGGGAATCGAACCCGGAACCCTCGGTGTGAGAAGCTAGTGTCATGCCGCCGTTTTATGTACATGTTATATGTACATGTTTTATGTACATAAAATATATTATTTAATGTGTAAAAATATTCTATATGTACATAAGTTAACATTCGAGTCACTTCAAGAATGGCATTTAATGAGAAAGAAATCGATACGTATATTCTATTTATTCTACTGTCAAGTATACTTACCTTGAATTTGATATGAGCATTACGTGTTTTTTTAATATCTGTATTAAATGATATTCTCTTTTATTAATTCAAATTGCAATACGCATCTATGTATTTTAGCATTTACATTATATGTAAATGTATTTGAGAGTACTTATACTATATTTCAAATGAACCTAACTTAAGCATTTAGGAGTAGCGCCGAACTAAACGTTTGAAACTGAACAACTGTTAAATTTAGTTACAATGACAATTCGGAAACAATTATGATTTCACCAGTGAGTATTTGTTTAAATATATTTACACTAGTAAAAATACACATCACGATATTTTGTTTATTAGTACTTTCTAAGAACATAATTAGTGGATTTCGTCCAAAGAGGGATAATGATTAATTAAGATAAATTATAGATGTCTCACAGAGATGAGGCTATTTATATGGCAAAGCATTAATGAAGTTTTATTGGGCTTCCACAGAGCTTACGACCTGTGTGAAGTGAATACTTTACGATTTCACCGAAATACCAGTGAAAATATATTTTCACTAGGAATATATTATTGTAACATATATAGTGATGCAACGAATACGAATATCCGTATTCGCCGAATAGTAGATATTTACCGAATTTTCGTATTCGCCGAATTTCATCACGAATAAAAAAAACAAACTATTTATAACTGAACGTAACGCGAATTACGGTTTCGCTGTGCACCGTGTATCCGAAATCCGAACACACCTACGCACTCTATTATCGGGGATCCCGCTAACATTGAATGAATGGATTTGTTCTCAAGTTGTCAATTGTTACTTGTTTCTCAGCGTAACGTGAGTTCTTTCATCTAGTTTCGTTGGGTTATTAATAAGGTTAGGTGCTCATTTCATGTAGTTTTTGTTTTGTAATACGTATCGTTCGTTCCATTTTATTTCCTCTGTGTGTAAAAGTGTTAACTCTTACAAAATAATTTCAAATTAAATCTAATAACATGACCTCTAGTAAGCGTGAAAAAAGTGATATTTATTTTCGACCGCTGGGAATGTACAAACGGATAAAAGAAATAGCCTAATGCCAGAGAAGTTACAAATGTTGTGCTTATTGATCAAAAAAAATGCCGGTGGTAAATTTTAATTATTAAATCTCTTGATATCCATTACTCTAGTTCTACACCTAATTTCATCGTTTCTAATTCTTACGCCAAACACGCAGTGTTTCTTTGTAAGGGCCGTCTCCATTCGTCTCCACTCCATACGTCATCACTGGTAGTATGCACGATTCAAAGGCTTTTATTTTTTAGCTGATTAGGATATCTTTGTTGTCGAAAATATGTTTGGGTTTGCCAGAAGCAGCCCGGCTCAGTCCGATTCATCTTGAGGTAGGCTCGAATACAGAATCAATTCTTAAATGATTTAAAGGTTAAAATACGCCTTAAAAGGTATTGCAAATTACGCTTTAAAGACTGCCTTAAATCATTAAGTATTGACTCTGTATTCGGTCCCTAGTGTATCTTTTAAATTTCCTTCTCGCAATTATGTCACCTACAATTACCGACGAGTGCATTAGGACCGACGCCCGGGGCCGCGCTCGCGTTGCAAGGGACATGTGTCAACTCGGGGGCCTTGAGGCGCGAGACGAGGTACCGCGGCGTGATGCGGTCGCCGGGCACCGGGCAGTAGTCGCCGCAGCGGGCCGCAGTAGGGCCGTCAGTAGCGAAGGGAAAAACTACATTTCAAAATGAAGACAACACACACACGTTCACCAGTTTGAAGACTACAAAGTGTACACTATATTTGTAGTGAAAACTACATGAAGTGAAGTAATTGTAGTACTACGAAATTGTAGTAGGTACTAATGAAGTGAAGTAATGAAGTAATTGTAGTATTAATGAAGTGAAGTAAATGTACGATAAAATTGTAGTACTGATGAAGTAATTATATTTTTTCTCAAATAAAAAGTTTGGTGACTAAAAAAAAAAGTCTTCTGTGTATAGTTTTCTGGGATATTCTGCCGTGTATATGTGACCTCTCTGGCCAACGTTTCGGATCCCATTGCAGGGTCCATCATCAGGGCTGATGTGATGAGTGAGGGTTGAAGTGTGTTACCTACACTTCAACACTCACTCATCACATCAGCCCTGATGATGGACCCTGCAATAGGATCCGAAACGTTGGCCAGAGAGGTCACATATACATGGCAGAATATCCCAGAAAACTATACACAGAAGATTTTGAACGGCCGTGAAAACCTAAGGACATTTTTAAAAAAAAAGGTCGCCGAAAAAAACATATGAATATATCGAAATATATATAAATGTATAAGGGGGAGTTGTTTCGATTTCCAAAAATGTATTGATTTGTCTACATCGACTTCCCAAAAATTTCACATAAAAATGTACTATTTGAAGTATGTGCTCGTACTTTCGATAACTTTGAAGTGTGTGTAGTTTGTAGTGTTCGCTTTGAAATGAAGTGTACTATTTGAAGTATACACTTTCGATAACTTTGAGGTGCGTGTGGTTTGTAGTGTGCACTACAATTCAAAAGGTGCGAAGTGTAGCGCACACTACACACCTTTTGACCCGTCACTAGCCGTCAGCTAACCCGGGGTGTGTGTTCCCAGGGCGGCGGAGGAGAAGAGGTCGGTGATGGGCAGCGTGGCGGACGAGCTGGACGAGCGGCAGCTGCAGCTGGACGAGCACGACTTCGTGCCGCACTTCCAGAGGGTGTCCATCAGCGGGGAGGACACCTCGGGGGTGAGTTGCCGCTCCAAAGGGCGTCTCGTAGCTTCATAGCGGATCCCTGCCTTGACCCCAGCATGACCTAACTAATAACAATAATTAATGATTATGAATTTATTCATTTATTTTGTGTAATTTTATACCAGAGAGGATTGAATATAAACTTTGCCTTACATATTAAAAGCTGTTCACAATATGGCCCCTCAATACATAACCGATTTCTGCATTCCATTCTCCGCAAATAATAGACAACTAACACTTCGCTCAGCATCAACATCCAATAAAAATAGGTTAGCTGAAGTAAATCGCGTCCGCAAACCCGATTTCGGTGCTTTCGCGGTGGCTGGACCAAAGTTATGGAACAAACTACCCAATAAACTGAGATAAACAGACAGCTTGCCACAGTTCAAAAACAACTTAAGACGCATTTATTTAGACAATCCTATAATAACCTATAGAATCTGACCACAACTACACTAGCTAATGTTTTCCACTCCTATTGTGCACTCCGCGAAAACACCTAATTCTTTCAGGCACTCCCAACCATTATAGTATTAAACATTAATTCCATTTCTTGCATGCCACCTAGTAAATAAGTTTTTTAGCAGTAAGTTGTTTTGTAAAATAATTTTCTGTGTAAAGCGCCCTTGAGGTGAGTATTCGCGAAAACGGCGCTATATATTATCCAAATATTGTTATTATTATTATTATTATTATTAAGGTAGTTGCTTCACTAGACAAGGTCTATTCTGAAGCAACTACATGTACAGTTTTTTTTTAAGTTAAAACATTAGAAAGTTGTAGAAAGATCGTCAGAAAGAGATCTCCAGTTCAACCGTGCTGTATTGGTTCGGTGGTTTACATTTTCATCTACACGAGCATTAGCCGTTAACGTGGATCCAAGGTATTTAAAGTGTGACACTTTCGGTAGCTTTGTCTTTTTGTCCATGAGTATATCACTACTTATGTCTTCTGTTCCTTCAAAGTCACACTCCATGCATTCAGTTTTTAATCAATCAATATATTATAGATGTCTCACAGAGACAAAATTGAAAAGACATGTTCATAAGGCTTACGACCTGTCGTACGGCTAGCTTAAGTGATCACTTTACACAATATAACGTTTGCCATTCCGCCCATGATAGAATACCACGTCTACTAAATTTTGGAAGTTGCATATATTTAAATTATACGGCATGTTTCGTACATGTTTCGCAACAAGCCTCAGCGCGACCGGCATCCAAAGCTTTTTCATTCCCCTTAAATGACCGCAGATGTCACTAATGGGGCATCTATTTTATTTTTTTGATTTTTTAGAATTTTTAACAATACCCTTTATATGTGTATCTATTCGGTTTTTGTTCGGCTTATTATCAATCCGCGCCCTTCCAGCTCTTTCACCCGTGCGTTGAAGGTCTCTTGAGGGTCCGAAGCTTTATTGCCTATGAGAACAATATCATCAGCATACAGTAAGCACCACGGCGTGTGTGTTACAGGTTAAAATAGTATCGAGGATATAAATCGGCTCGCGACTCCGTTGACCATAATTTGATTCAATGAGCTCTTCCACATTCCTATTTCGGATGGCTGATGGCTATATTCGCCTTCGCCAGGTGATTCACTATAATTGACACTGTCTCTTAATCTGCAAAGCCGGCGGTGGCCGGGGCTGGAGCACGCGACCAGCCGGGACACGCCATCCGGCCGTTTGCCCCGGTGATGGTAATGATCCTCCAATGCCTCTACAATGGCGGAGGTGACACTTCACTTAACCTTCGGGTACCGGATGATCGAAAAACGAAAGAGGTCGGAGCGGGGTACAAACGGGACCCCAGTCATATTTGCGCTTTAATCAAGTTCTGTCTGTAACCTGTCGAAAATGACTACTTTTACTTATTTACAACCATGAAATAGTAATAACAACTTTTATCAAAATATTTAAATAATGTATTTCCCCTGCCGGCAGCTCATGGTACTATTTTAAATACTGGCGATTGTGCTGGGCGGAACGTGAAATGGTTCGCGTCTTTGCTAAGCCCTAATATGTTAAATAGTATATTTTTGACGGCCCACGGAGAGCCAAAGTGGCCGGTTCGGTTCTGCTGGCCCGGGGTCAAGCCCCATCTCCGGACTTTTGTTTAGCCGTGAATTCGAACGAAATTACAGACGTTACACGAAGTTACGGGACAGATAGACATACGGACAGACAACGAATTATTATATTTAGATAATGTTTTGAAAATGTTCTATAATATCTTAAATTACATTTCTTATACAATGCGAACAAGATTCTACCAAATTTGTCGTAATTTTATAAGAAACCGTAATATTTTGACATCTCATACCTCACAAGCATCCGACTGACAGAAGCTTTGCAAGCAGAATGAAGTGACCGCATCGTATAGAATATTTCCGATTGTCTGTGGAAAAATATTTATTTTCTATTTTTGACTGTCTTACTACACGTTATCATTTAACGTCGTCTGTCCGTCCTCCCATCTGTCCGTCCCCGTAACTTCGTGTAACATCCGTAATTTCGTTCGAATTCACGGCTAAAAATATCAAATTAAACGGCCGGATATGGGACTTGAACCCGGGCGAGCAAACTCGAACGCGGAGAACCTACGGAAGTTGCCATCATCGCATGTGCGGGACCCTTAAAAACGGAATACATATAGAAGCAAACACATGAACCATATGTAGCAAAAAAAAAATCATACAGCGCACAATATATTTTCTTTAGGTTAGTAACACTAAGTGCTTGTAAATATTTTCTCCGCAGTCGATGGCATCTCCCGCTTGGTGTAGAGGTAGGTTATCGCACTCGCACCCAGGGGACTCGGGTTTGGTTCCCGGTACCGGAAATATTTTTTAATTTTTTTATTTTGATGTTTATTTTATTTATAATATTAATTATTTAATTATGTTGTCGCGTTAGTTTTGCGCACGCACAGTCGCCAGGGTTTATAATAGTAGGTGCCATTAACTGCCGGGCAAAAAGGCGTCAAATATTTGGATGAAAGTCCTTATTACTATTTCATGGGTGTCGGCTATAAATAAGTAAATATTCTTTAGGAACCGGCGTGTAAAAGCACCGTCATTTTCGACGGGTTACAGCTAGTATCATTAATAATTATTAAATTAAATAGTTTTAAAAATAAGACCTTTGGGGTTAAGTTGTAACCCCGTACCGGAACGGGAGCGTTAAGCCGACCCCATTCGGTAATATCGCCCGGCGAGACAGGCGAGTCGGGATTTACTCTTAGGCCGACGCCACACTGCGCCCATCTTTTTCGTCGTGTCAAATCGGCAAAGCAAATCTATTGACCAGTCATCCGCGTAGTGTGTTTGATAAGCGCATATTGTATATGAAGAAATGTAGCGGCGTTCCGCGACCGAAGAGACGCGGCGAAATATCCGCGTAGTGTGGCGCCGGCCTTGAGGGGTTACACCACATTGAAAACTACATTCAAAATAAAAATAAAAATGACTCAACTATTGCACATATATAATTATTTTTTTAAAATATTAATTTTCACGATTTTAATAAACAATTAAACAAGTCTAAAATACACCAGACCACCAAGAGAGTAGACGTAAATCAAACGCTATTGACAGGGAATCCCGAAATTTTGTGAGGCGGCATGTTCGTATTTTCGGAATTCTCGACTTTTATGTTTTTTGTACGTAATGTACAGGTTTATTTGGAAAACATTATTAACATTAATGTCAGTCGAAAATGTTCAAGCAGCCATGACCTGATATCAAAAGTTATGGAGATACGCGAAATCTAAGTTTGCATTTTTTTTCAATATTTCTGACATATTTGTTGTAATAAAGCTTTGGACTGTTATTACAGTAACTTATATCGATTACGAAAAATTGATTCCGTTTAATACGAGTCAAATAAAATACAGGGTTATCTGGAAAACATTAATAACATTAATGTCAGTCGAAAATGTTCAAGCAGCCATGACCTAATATCAATAGTTATGGATATATGCGACATCTAAGTTTGCATTTTTTTTTCAATATTTCTGACATATTTGTTGTAATAAAGCGTTGGACTGTTATTACAGTAACTTATATCGATTACGAAAAATTCATTCCATTTAATACAAGTCAAATAAAATACAGGGTTATTTGGAAAACATTAATAACCTCGCAAGACTATATTCCTGCCTTGATTGTGAGTCGAAAATGTTCTACGGAGTTATGCAATATCAAAGTTTGCATTTTTTTTTTTTAATATTTCTGACGTTTTTTTACAAATAGTTGAACTATTATTACAGTAACTTATATCGATTACGAGAAGCTCATTCATTTCGATACAAGTTGAATAAAATGATAAAAACCCTGCATAAATTCCAAATGGAATTTTTTAATTTTTTTATTTGACTTGTATTGAAGGGAATGAATTTGTCATATTCGTTATTAGTTACTGTAATGAAAGTCGAACATTTTACAAAAAATAAGTCAGAAAAATTCGAGATTTTATAGGAAATACAACTTATTATAAGTTTATGGGAAACATGATTGTGGAAGGGACAGATACATTAAATCTAGAACTCAGTACATTTTAAATTAGTAATCCTCAGTAACTGCATTCTAAACATTTTTTTTATTTTTTTGGACATTGCTGCCTTCGCTTTTGTAACCCACGAGTGTAGTATGTTTGACAGTATTTATTTGATTTAAATAAGATGAGTATAAAAAAATGTTATAAATCAAATTTACTGTATACTGTATACAGTTGACTTTAGATTTTCTGGAATGGTAGGAAAAAAATTATCCCAGACGATCTCCACTAAAAAGAAAAATCTTAATGTCAGGAAAAATTTAAAACAAAAATTAAGATCTACCCCATTTTCACAGAGTTTTATTTAAAATATGACAGCAAATAAGTCTGTTTTTTCCTTTGTTTACTATTTGTAAATGGTTTCGCACCAGATTTACACAATTAGCTTATTGCCAAGCGATGTATTTGTGTTTCTTCAATTAATTGAGTAGATTTTAATTAGTTAAGGCAGCACTGTCCTTAAATAATTTTCTAAAATCTTAATATTTTAAAATATTCTCAATTTTTTATTGCTCCAGTTAATCCACAACCTGACTTAAGCCCCCTCAAATAATAGTGTCGGTATATAGAAGTTTTCTATTTTTAAGTTGAGATATCTTGTTTACTATCTTCAAACTAAGCCAAGTATTTGGACTACAAAAAATGCTATCCTCGGTTGCTCTCTCGGAACGACGCTTCTCTATTACAGGGAAGCAGAGTAGAAGACAGACAGTGAAGAATGCACATCAATGTGGTGTATCATTCGCAGGTTCCCTTGGAGGACTTGCAGGAGGCATCCGGCCTTCTGGTGCAGGCGCTGGACATCCGGCGACGTTACATGACCGCCTCGCACCAGAACTTCCCCAACATGACGGCCAGGTTCCTTCGCACGCTAGATACAGCCGAGCAGACTCTGGCCAATGGACACGTGGAGGAGCAGCACGATGACAAGATGACCATCGAAGGTAGGTTACACTTTTTGGATCAACTTTGTCTTCACTATCGGGATAAAAAAAATCAAAATTTGGTTAGCATTCATTCTTAAATGGATTGCAATCCATGCAGTTATCCAACAACGGTCTATTTATTACGCTGGATGTTCAATTTGTTGGTGAAATGAAACTGGGCATTATTTCATTATATATATATATATATATATATGATTACTTCATGTACCTACTTGTGATTCATATGCCAAAATTGTTGTCTTAACATGATTTGTGCTTATGTAAGATTAGCAAATATTGATATTCTCATAAGTGAAATTTTATTATTGAGATGACCAACATTGAACTGGAAACAATATAATGAAAATTTCTCTAAATTATTCTAAGAAAAAATCTGTTACGCTCATATAAATAATTTATCTAGCATTCTTAAATATATATAAAACCAAATATACATGAAACGTTGATGTGTGATATTTTCGTTCTGATTGTACTTTTTTCAAAAAATAAACAAAATTAATAAGGTACATTTATATGAAGGTAATAATTATTTAATACCTTTATAATTTTAAGCTTATATTTTAGATACGTCCTGTTTATGACAATCATTTTTCAAAGTTAATAGTTAGACTATCTTTCTTAAAGTTTCCAGACCTTGTTAATTAAAAAGTGTTTGTGGCATTTAACAAATACGGATGACGATGCAGTTCAGAAAAAGTGGCGTCCCAGGACAGGTTTTAAACAATAGTTGCTAAATAAAATTGCTTGTTTAACATTTTTTTTTACATAAATTGAAATGTGCAGCGCAAGATTCCCTCCTAGCAGATGAATCCAGTACCCTCCTCTTCCTAACCATTAATAAAGGTAGCCTTTCCCATTATTTCCATAAGTAATCCTTTCACTATCTTTAATTACCATCAAATGCACTCTTACGTAGATTGCGTGGCTCGCTTTTACATTGTGTAGTTAAGGCACCTGACGTTTGCCCGTAACATGATTCATAACGAATTTGATACGCAAAAATTTGCTGGTACTTAAGTATATATTTTAAGTGTGGCCAGTGTAGAGTTGACTAATTTTTTATTAGTTGTTGGAACAGTCACATATATGCATAGATAGTTCCACATTAGTGCCGGTAAAAGTATTGGTTTGGTATTATTATCACTGACGGAAATTAATCTAATATTGTCTTTCAGATTGTGTATACCATTGAATTTGTTTAATTGAAACCCAGGAGAGCAAAATATCTATCACTTTCATTTAAAAAAAAATATGAACACTTAAAAAAACGTACTTAAAAAAAATTTTTTGAAGACATGCTTTAAAATGCTTTCTATGGATAAATTCATAATCGATTTTTTAACATTCCCTGAGCAGTATCCAAATTTACACTGCTTATCCAAATTTAAATGCTTAAGTTTACAGCTGGGCGCTCAATTATAATGGAAAATTATTAATTTTAGTCAAAATAAATTACCAAATCATGTCAAAAATGACTTGATAATGTATAGTAATCCACTTTATGTAAATGTTGAAAGTTTCAGAGCTCTAGCTAGTCAGGAAGTTGGTGAAAAATCAATTACAAGATTCCACTAAAAGCATGTAAAAAAAACTACTGTTTTCGACACATATCATAATTATCAAAAGGATTGAGATAGAAACTTTAAAAAAACATAACAAACAAGTTCACAATTTTTTCTACTACGTATTAGAACTTTACAAATGTAATTTATGTAAAAATTCAGAATAAAATAAATATTTTTTGTAGATTAATTAATGTGAAACACTCTTAATCTATTTTCTAACTTTTTTATCTTACTAGTTATTAACAGGATGCCGGCTAGTCAAAAGAACTTAAACTTGTAAAGTTATAAACAGTAAGGAGTTTGATAGCGACACAACTGATCATTAAAATAGTAATGGTGGTGTGCGGCAAGCGGCATCCAATGTTTCCCATCTGTCTAGTTAATAGAATTTCGAGTCATAAACAGTAAAGTACATGGTGACAACGCAGCCATTTTTTGTCCTTCAGAGATGCAAAATATTTTCATGCTAAAAGAAAAAAAAAATTATAACTTCATATAGCATTTTGTCAGGACCGCAATACATTTTTATGCTAAACGTTTTCCACTATATTAATTTTCAGATGTGTTTTAGGTAACTTAATAAATAAAAATTAGATATGAGTATTTTGAATAATCAAATGTCACCAATTAAAATTATACTATGCATCATTGAATTAACTTGGTTTCATGTAATGACTCCATGCTTGTTATTGTAGAAATACTTTGTCGTTCATGCAAACAAACTTTTAATCCCACATGCACATTGTCTTCTTAGATAAAGTAATGCAATAAAAATCAACAGTCTTTATAAAAATTATACTGTGTAATTTTTGATGTTTGTATTATGATAATACAAACGTTCGTTTAGCTTTCATAATAATGTAATTGCTTAAGGCCTGATCTACACAAACATTGAACATCCAAATGTTGCCTACTGTCTTTTCTCCAATGTGCGGAATTTTGAATTCTCATTTAGTTTGATATAACATCCCCCAAGTTGACGTGCCATATTTGTGTAGGTCTATGAGGCCATGTGCGTAATGTTAGTTTAGATGAAGACTACTTAAATATTTACAGTACCGTCAATATTTGCAAGTAGTTGTTGTAATGTTGAATTTTTGAATACCTTTTCTTAAAATAGTAACAGTACGGAAAGCAAAATTTCAATGAATAAGCAATATCGATTCTTCAATATTATTGAAATCAACGCAATTTGGAATTTTTAATTTAGTTTTTTTTTATTGATTTGTTATAGTCTTGTTCATACCATATTGTCGGAAGCTCTATATGAGTGCGTAGCCGTAATTCACAGACATGCTTAAAATTGCATTAAAATATTCATTCGTAAATGTAAAACCTCGTTAATTCGTAATTCCAAATATTTTTCAGAAGCTCGCACCAGTCAGGTCATTCCAAATTTTTAGCAAACTTGTAAAAAATTAGCGACTCACATCAACACATTTTTTTTAGTAACTATGTGTAGTGGAGATATTTTCTCAGAATAAACGAAAAAATGTTTATTTTTTCATGAAATCAGCATATTTTATTTGAGTTTTGCAAATTTCAAAAGAAAAGAGTTTTGAATAATTAAAAAAAAAATTTTTTGATGTGTTGAATTTAGAGTTATCGAGGATTTACTGTATATGAGGGGTATAAAAACAAAGGTAGCTCTATCCCACTGAGGTGTTTTCGAGATCAATACAAAAAAAATCTGTCACTTATCCAAAGAAATTCCTCTAGAATCAATGAAACCTACATCTTATTTGTAAAAAGTTTATGTTCCAACTCAGATTTCCTTGTACATATGTATATAAATAAATATTAAACTTTTAAATATGGATATTGCTGAGTTTGCTCCCAAATAGTGGAAATTGGGTATACATTATAAATATTTAGTCTATGTAATCAATTAAAATTTTTACATTTTGACTTCTGACTAAATGGCATTAAATACTATCATAAAATAACAATCTCATATTTAGTTCCCATAAATACCCACGACAAATATACTAATGTGCAATTATGTATTCATGCATTTACTTATTATCAATGTGAATTGTAGATCATCCAGTGCACGTACCCGCATCGGTGGGCGATCCCTGGGACTGCCCGATGCCCCCCAGCAAGAATTATGTCATGAAAGCCATCAAGGGAGTTTTCCAAGTCTATGCCAGTGAAGAAGATGCCAAAAATGACAGACCTCTGGATTATCCCTACACAAATCTGCCAACATTCGTACAGGACATGAACATACTTTGTAGCATGATTGCGGATGGACCTCTGTGAGTTTGGATTAATATTTTAATTTATTATATATGTATTTCATTACAACATGAAAAAGTGTACCTCTCTATATATCTATAACTTAATAATATGTCTGCCTATTCTCTATACAATTCTATACACTTTGACTGGTCTAAATACAATTTTGGTGATAGTTAAACTATCTCCGATACAAATGTGTATTTTACTGAATTTTGTAAAGTTACTCTTTAATCCCTATAGTAGTGTGACCGCACGATTGCGGTGAATTTTTTTTTATATAAATACATTCTCAAATATTTTGCAGCGCTATGGGCCGGTTGTATCAACGTGGATTGTGGTAATCTTTCGTATTAACCGTAGATTTTTTTGAAAACGGGTTGTGATTGGTAGAAAACGCAATAATCAATGGTTTAAACAAAAAATACTCGAACCAAGTACTCTAAGGCTGCAATGTTTTTTTCATTGTACATGTAGGTAATTGAAATTAATTACATATATTTATTTTTAAATAGAGGTTCGAATTCGGAATATGTGTCACATCAATATTCTTACTGTTTTCAAATTAAGTTAAGGCCTTGTGCTATGAAAAGAGGACTAACTTGTTGGTGTCCTGGAGTGGGGCTCGAACCATTGACCACTGGATCACTAGGTGAGAGTCGTAACCACCACACCGACAAACTACTTTCAATATACATATTATATTGAATACCATCCATTCTAAGTTTTGCATAGTTACACTTTTGGATCCTGTACACAAAACATAGGAACCCTCTCGCTGGCCATCGCACTCCCAATTACTATGGAATATTTATACTTGAAAGTGTTGTGTATAAATTTGTGTGGATAAATAAGTAAACTTAAAATGGTTTAAGTATATATTTTGTTTAATTTTCAGGAAATCATTCTGTTACCGTCGGCTCAGCTACCTGTCCTCTAAGTTTCAGTTACATGTACTTTTGAACGAGTTGAGAGAACTGGCTTCACAAAAAGCAGTGCCCCACAGAGATTTCTATAATATAAGGTTGGTGGACCGGTTACTTAGAACAAGTGCTATGAGTATTTCTACGGTCATAAGGAAAAAAGGTGCATTTGACAAATGTAAAAAACGGAGAAAAAAAATAAAAGTTGAATATTTTTTTTAAAACCTCGCTGTTTCCAAAATATTTTATTAGATGTCAGTGTGAATCTGAAAATATACAGATATAGGGATGAGGTTTGTAAAGACATTTCAAAATTTTTGATAAAATATATCTATGTTTAATTAGATATTTTGGATTTTCCTTTTCGTCTTGGTATAAAAAATGCATTAAGTACTCTAAAACTTATTAGAAAAGACTCAAGTGGTCAAATGCGCTAACGAAAAATGCCTTGATGTCACTTCCATCCCGCCTATTTATTTAATTGTTCCAATTACCAAGGTGAATGGATGTTAACAACCAAAAGCGTATTTTCAATTTAAAATTGAATCATTTACGAGTTTTCATTTACCTAAAAGATGAAAATATTTTATATAAATGTAGAAGTAACCCGCCAAATACGTCTTTTCTATTAATTTGCAACAAATATGTCTTCGCAACTTCAAAACATTTAATTTTCGATCTTCAATTGCACCTAAAATTCTCAAGAACCGTCTAAAATATTGCATTTACAGAAATGAAAAAAATTGAGTGAATGCGCCTTCTTTATAAATCCATTGGTATATTTAACTCATTTTTCATAAAATTGACAGTGGCGTCCTTTCTTCTTTATTATCGACGGCAGATTTAATAACATTTAATAGAATAAATATCAGTCATTTAAAAAATTTTATAAAATTATTAGAACATTAGTAAGATTTTCCCTGCACAGAGGTTCCCTGTTCTTGTTATCTCGAAATTGGAATCTACAGCACAGAGAATAATTTTACTAACAAATAATGATTACCCAGGAAAGTGGACACCCACATCCACGCTGCCTCGTGCATGAATCAGAAGCATCTTCTGCGGTTCATCAAGAAGACCCTGAAGACTCATGCGGACGAAGTGGTGACCTGCCAACGTGGCACCCCCATGACCCTAAAGGAGGTCTTCCAATCCATGAATCTCACCACTTATGACCTCACTGTTGACATGCTGGATGTACATGCGGTATGTCAATTTTTGCATTTATTTGTTTTTGGGCAGCGTTTTGCGTCATTCATTCATTCACATCAGCAATGTGTAATATTCTTTTAATCAAATTTTGATTTTAAATGATATCAACCATAAAAATAAACGAGAGCTAGTGAAGAAAGGGGGGGGATATTTTTAAGCAATACATTTATTAAAAGTGGGCTATATAATTCTTACATGATTTTAGATCTCAAAATCAGCTCTGTTTTTGATATAGCTAGAAGATTGGCATTTTATAAATTGATGAGCTTATTTGATGTAAATGTTATGATGAAAATAGATATGCTATTTAGAAATATGTTCTACGTATAAGAGGTATAAAAGCAAAGGCGGCAATATCCCACAAAAGTGTTTCTGAGATATATGAAAAACCTGTACTACTAACTACTAAAGGAAATTTCTCTGGAATATATAAAACGTACATCTTATTGGAAATAGTTTTTAAAAACCATTGCCATCTTAGTTTCCCTTTTATATGTACTTATAAATAAATATTTAACTTTTAAATATGGATACTGCTCTGTTTGCTATCAAATAATGTAAATTGGGTATACATATTTAGTCCATGTAATCAATAGAATTTTTACATATTGACCTCTGACTAAATGGCATTAAAACTATCAGAAAATAACAAAAAAAAAATAATAAAAGATTTTGATGACAGATAAAATAATTGTAATAATGAATTATTGACTTTCAGGACCGCAACACTTTCCACAGATTTGACAAGTTCAATGCCAAGTACAACCCCATCGGAGAGAGCAGACTCAGGGAGGTGTTCCTTAAGACTGACAATTACCTTGGCGGAAAATACTTTGCTAGGATTATCAATGTAAGCTCATCATAAACTAAGCTCAAATCAAATTGCGAAATAATGTAATAAATTAATGTAGGTGTATAAATTTAAATAATAATAAAATAAACATTAACAAAATTAAATATCAATTATCGGGCAAATAAAACTTTATTTTGAAAATACTGACACTTTTACAGTAAAATATTCCACAGCCATTACATTTTAGGAAACATTGCATAATAATGTGTTAATAATATTAATTTGTTTATTTTTATTTCCTTAGGAAGTGGCAGCCGATTTGGAGGAAAGTAAATATCAAAATTCTGAACTTAGGCTTTCAATTTACGGAAAGAGCACAACAGAATGGGCCAAGCTGGCTAAATGGGCTATCCAGTATAACGTGTACTCCGACAATGTTCGTTGGCTGATACAAATTCCCAGACTTTAGTGAGTATTATCCGCGCTTATTATGAGTGGCTCTCTTACAAATGCATATTGGCATTAAGCAAACCATTCCCACCGTCAGTATAAGTTTAATTATTTATAACATCAGTATTACAATATTTGTTTCTATTTGATGTTCACTTTTTAAGAAAACAGTTTTCAAAAATCTGTACCCACTGCACACAAATGTTGCAAGTCCATAATTTAACTTTGTAATCTATGACAATTATGATCCCATGTACAAAATATTCAACTCCTATGATGTAGAACCTCGTAAATTCTAAATTCAAGCCAATGTCTTTGGGAAATACATTCTTCGCGGGCCGTCTCTCCTTCTCAGAATTGAGTCGAATTTCAACTTTTTTCATTTTAACCCGAAAAACCACTTTAATAACTCTGCGAGTTTTCGTCCGATCCTGAAAATGAAAAAATTTCCCGAAACACTCTTTGGGTCCTGATTTTTATTTTATTTTTTGGGACCTCCCCCCTGCCCCCCCCCTGCCCCGTGAGACATTCTCAAAAATGAAATTTTATTATCCTTTTTAGACTCTTTTTCAAATCTAAAATTTGAATAGTGCAAAAGATACAAAATCTGACCGGCTTTCTTTTGTACGTATGGTTTTTTGCATCTGTCTCTTTCTCGCGGCGTGACAAAAATAAAACCCCTTGTTTGAGTGTTTGCATAGTTTGAATGAAATTCAAAAATCAAGTATTACATTCGAATAATAGTTAGGGGCGCTATCTTTTACCTATTTTTCGATTTTTTTTTTACCCTCTCTAGTTTTTTATATCCACCCAAAATCGAAATTTTCTGTTCTTTTAATAATTTGGTTTAAAAAAATCATAGTGAGGTGTGACAATTTTCTACATATACCGCACAATAGTGCGCGTCAGGTCTACAGAAATTTTTTGTTCCAAATTACGTGTCCACGGAATGACGTTCATTTTAGAGTTTTTTTTGCTGTTTTTTATATTTTTTATGCTGCTCTGCGTTGACCAATTTTACATGTAGATATCGCAATCGATAGAACATGAGTGCCGCTATCAAGTGTGCTGAAAGTAAAGTTTCCAAAGTGACATCATTATAATAAAGCAGTATAGGTGAAAATTAGTCGTTCCTAGAAGCAGTTTAGTGTGGGAGTAAATCCAATCTATTGTTTTAATTCGTCTCTTTATTTGAATAAATAGCGTACATAACGCGGTCGAACGGTGCTCTATCCGCTCGAGCTGTTGAGTAAACTTCCTCAGGGGCGTGGGTACAAATGACGAGTAATCCTCGGTGACAAGCTGGGGAAGCCTTGCGGTATCGCGACCAACCCCGGATTCTGCTGCTGGATCTCCAGACCAGGTCCTCCGTGGGTTTCTGTCCTCTCGTCGCTACTGGAGTAACTACGGATTCCTCTACCGGGTCCGCAGACTAGATCCTCTGTTAGTTACGTTTTGTAAGTCAGCTAACGAAGGCCAAAGGAAGATCAGTTAAGATATCTGTGCGATGTCTGTATTTGTACTGTATTCACAACAGCGCAGAACATACCAAAGCATTTGTATTCTGTAGTATTTCAATATTTTTGGTTATGTTCCATTAATATCTACCAGCGAAAGTGGCGCCATCTCTTAGTATAACCGGGCTAAATCCTTTGGTACTTAATATAATGACAGCCACCTTTCGTGTGTGGGTTTGTTAACTATGGCTGGCGCCATCTCTGACCAGACTTTGAAGCAAGTACCTTAGCTGGTAGACAGCCTCTTTAGCTCCATCTATGGAATTATTTGGAGAATAAATTATGTTGGCGTTACACGTTTTATATCAACAAAAAATGTAAAATTTTCTTGCAAATTTAAAAATTTATGACTTCAACATTTTTTAATTATTTTAGTAAAGTTTTATCACCTTAATGTTAGCTTTACACTTGTAAGACATTCTGTGTGCATATAAATATTCAGTAACTTAAGAGTGATTTCTAAGAAAATGAATTTTATAGCATATAAACATATAAAATTATAACATTTTTTGTTGTTATATATGCTATGCCTGTTACTAAAAAAATATGTTTTGATATTGGCATAGCTAGGCAGATTAAAAATTATTTTAAAATTACATACCTAAGTAGAATTATTTCATTAATCATTTGTGTGTGGTAACTAAGTAAAACAGCATATTACAATACAGTAGTCAAAAATGCACGCATTTAACATATTAACAAAGAGGGTGTCACACCTACCCTAATGAATATAAAAATATTTTTTTTTATTATTGATTATTATTCCTTATTGAAAATTCCATTCCATTGATAATTTGCACTAATGAATGTGATGGCGCGTCAGAAAGCTGTTCTAGGGTTAGGTAGTGCAGTTTTACAGCAATTTGTGAAAAAAAGGTACAGCTGTATTTTAAGTCTTTGTCTAAGTTGACCTTCGTAGCGCAGTGGGTATGACACTGGCTTCCCACACCGAGGGTTCCGGGTTCAATTCCGGTGAGGTCACAATTTTAATGCATGTGATATACTCAAGCCTGGGTGTAATTGGGCCTCCTGTCCTGTTGAGACGTAAAAAAAAAAAAAAAAAAGGGGTCTGTAAACATTGTCAATTGATAGTACTCTTAGTAAATCAGGTCTCAGATAAAATTTATTTTAGGATTGATGGTCTTCTACCTTGCAAACAGTTGTATTATCTATTTCGTTAGTTCATTTAAAAATTGTATGTATTTTTAAAAAAATGCTTTAATGTTTTTCGACATTGATCGCAAAGGTATTATAAACTAAATAAGTTCGCGTACAAAAAAGAAAAAGCCTCCTCCAGAAGAGACTTTGGCTGCCATGAAACCAAATAACAAAAAATCACGCAACGTTTCATACGACTCGAGTTTTTCTTACTGCATTTTACAGTTTACAGCTATTTTTTTGGGTATTGCTGAATTTGTAGTTTGCGAAGAGTGTGGTGGTGATTTAAATTTTTGAAAACCAACACTTGTGGACTCAAGTTGAATGTTTTTTGTAGTATGTAGTAGTAATTGTGATTACAATATAAAGAATGTAAATTCGTCTTACTTACAAGTGTGACAATTACACTATCGGTTACGTAGACGCATAAATTAAAATGATTAAAACACTTTGGGAACCATACACTCTAGGCAACCAACCAAAATAAAAAAGAAGAATAGGAAAAGATTCAATATGAATATGGAATGGCATCGATTGGATGCAATGACACAGATTGGCAAAGATTGAACGTAAAATTACTATAAATTTTTTTTGCCTAAATATAACGATTCAAATCTTTAAACGTGTTTATCTCAAAAGAACTTTTTCAATAGCTGTCTGCATGATAACTTGAAGAGTTTTCAATATTTTTTTTTAAATCTTCAAAATACTTGTCTATTGTTTGTCGAGCCATTTTTTAAATTTTGTTTCGAAAATTTTTTATGAGCATTTCAACACTAACATTTTGCATGAAAAAGGGTAACTTAAGTTCAAATTGTCACAATTAATTTTTTAAAAAATGTGTCACTAAAAACCGTACTGGTAACCTTCCTCTACAATGATAATTAAAAATTACAGATTCATTAATATTTCAAGGAAATATTATGCAGACAATGTAGTGTCATTTTTTCAACAGGACCGTAAAAACATTTTGTTAATGATGTTATACACAATTAAGGATCAATGAATTGTGTGCCATTTTTATTTTATCTTATTCTTTACTTTGTACTACCTAAAAAAATCTAAAAAATGTTAATTTTTTGCATGCTCACAGCTAGGTGTGACCCTTACAAAACTTAAAATTATTAGAGTTGTGTATTATGAAGCGTGCCTTTGTGTATGTATTATACAGGGTGCTAGTAGCAAGAAATTTACAGGTGGATTCCTGCATTGATAATGAGTCAAAAGTATTCAAGCAACCATCACCTAATATCAATAGTTATGGAAATATGCAATATCAATTTTATTTTTTCAATATCTCTGGCTTATTGGCAATAAGTTGAACTATCATTTCGTTAACTTATATCGATTATGAGAAATTCATTTGATTCAATGGAACTCAAATAAAATTATAAAAATCTTGTAAAAAAGTATATTTTCAATATTTTATAATTTTATTCGACTTGAGTTAAAGCAAATTAATTTTTCATAATCGTTATAAGTTACTGTAATGATTGTTCAACTTTTGGCAAAAAATAAGTCAGAAATATTGAAAAAAAATGCAAAATTTGATATTGCATATCTCCATAACTATTGATATTAAGTCATAGTTGCTTGAACATTTTCGACTCATTATCAAGGCACAAATCCTGTAAAGTTTTTGCTACTAGCTACGAGACACCTGTATTTGTGTGGAAGGAAACAGTGTAGTCTTCATTCCCCTACCTATTTTCTCCATGAAATGTAGTTATTTTAATTGAATTGTTTATTTTTCTATTAGCTTTGCGTACTTTGGCAAAATAAAGTAAGATTTTGTTAGATTTTTTAGAAAATTTATCTCAGTAGAATTGAATGACAAATCATTTTCTTTATAAATATGTATAAAAATATTATTTTCTTTGGAAATGCCATGTTCTCGCACAGTACTATGCTAAAAATATATATATATATACACGGGAATAAAACCAATTATATATATATATATATATAGTTTTTGACTTATTGAATTATTAGCATGTTGTTGGGCAATTGACATCTTGCCCTTGAACCATTCTATATTTTAATCTTCTACCGACCTGCATCCAATGTTGACTTGCCCCCCTTTTTTTATTTTTCTACAACTCTGCTTTGGTGCGCTTATTTCAAAAATACATTAAACAATTTCAGTCTACAATAGATACGAATATTGTTATACAGTAGACTCTGAAAGTACATAATTGAAGATACAAAATGAGAATGTATAAACATCTTCTTCAACTTTATTTAGTCTTGAGAGTCTGTGCAAGAGTTTCCTCTTGTGATGCTGAATTCCAGCAATCTCTCCATCACTTTGGGGGTCTCCCTGGTGGACGCGGTCTATCTGGTACGCCATACAGAGCTATGTGTGGTAATCTTGTTGTACTCATTCTCTGTACGTGTTGGCACCAGTATCGTCGACGCTGTCACCACATTGAACCTCGCAGACCTCCCGGATCGCTGTATTCCTCACGCGATCATGCAGAGTCTTCCCAGCAATAGCACTCTCATTTCAGTTGTTCTTAGCACACTCTTTGTCTCGACAGTGTCCGCCCTCGCTTCAATACCATATGTGAGAATAGGTCGCACACAGGTCTTATCAATACGTACCTTGCTATCTGTTCTCGTATCTCTATTCCTCCGTACGACACTTCTCAGGCAGCCTGCCACAACTGCAGCCCTATCCACCTGAGGCCTAACTTCTTTACAGTTTTACATGTTACGCCAGTCTGCTTGCGTTAAACGTGAAAATGGATTCTAAGGGTGCCCGAGTAATAAAATACAAACACGTCATCGACTGGGATTTCCAGTCAATTGCATGTTTCAAATTTCATCAGCTTTATTTCTCTATAATCATTTGGTCAGTTTAATTTTTCTGCCAGTCTGCTTGTGTCAAACGTGAAAATGGATTCTAAGGGTGCCCAAGTAATAAAATACAACATGTCATCAACTGGGATTTCCGGTCAATTGCGTGTTTCAAATTTCATCAGCTTTATTTCTCTATAATCACTTTGCCAGTTTAATTTTTCTGGTAAATGTTACGCAGCACCGAATGAAAAATTATTTTTACACTTGAAATAATATTTCGTAATGTTGCTAAAAAAATTAGAATTTTTTACAGCCCGGTTATTTGGAAATTTATATTAATACTAGCTATAACCTGTTAAAATTGACTTGCATTTATTATATATTTCGGCAGCCAGTTAAGACTGTGAGAACAGCGCTATCTAGAGTAGCGTAGCGTCTTGATTACATTAGTGATGGACATTATTAAATAGAGAATTATGCTTCTTATACTTCATTTTATACACTTCATCATTATTTGTGCCATTTGGTAGCGTTAGTGACGGACATTGTTACATAGAGAAATATATATTTTGATTAATGATTAAAGTTACGGACGGAACAATTTTGAAGTCATACTCATTTTGAAAAAGGAATGAGATCAGCTATTGGATTCTAAAAAGTTACGGTTGGAACAATTCTGAAATTATACTAATTTCGAAAACGGAATGAGGTCAGTTATTGGATTCTAGGAAGTTACGGACAGACAGTGAAATTATTATTATTGGGGATGACCTCAGATTATCAAGAATCTACTGCAATATGAAGTAATAAAATTCAGGGAAAAAATATAATTTTGAAATTCTGTTAGTAAAAATGGAGTAATTTATTTTATATTTTTTTTGAAAAACGTACCTTTAGAAATATAACTGTAGAAAAAAACTACCGTAAATGTCCCACGGCCACCTAATTCGTATTTCAAAGGAAATTAATTTTAATTTACATATGTATCAGTTTCCTTTCAAACTTGCATATAAATAAAGCTTCAGTTTCCACAGACAAATTCTCATTTTATATCACATAAATAGATGAAGATGCTAAAAAACAATTAGTTTTTAATTAAATACTACATTTTCAATTTCAAAATAATTTTCTAATGAAAGGTAATCTTTATATAAACTAATAAATTAAGGGGTTTGTGTGTCCAATTATAAGTAACAATGTATCATAAATATGTAGAAAATAGTCATCTTTAAAAACTTTTTTTGCTATGTAAGTATGTAATTAAAATATGATATGTGGGGTATAAAAGCGAAGGCAGCAATATCCAAAAAAAGTTGAATCCAGTCATTGAGAATTACTAATTTATAATTTACTGAATTCGAGATTTTATAGGAAACATAGCCCATAAATTTTTAGAAAACATGATTATGGAAGGGTTAGATACATAAAATCTAGAATTTAGTACATTTAAATTAGTAACCCTCGGAGACTGCAATCAAAACATTTTTTAAATTTTTTGGATATTGCTGCCTTTGCTTTTATACCCCACATATTGTATAAATGTAGCCCTCATGTGTTATTAAATGGTTTCATATGGGCCACATAAATGCGTGCACTTTATTCAAATATACACCCAATGTAAATGCAGCACCTACTACATATTTTAAAATGAATTAATGAAGAGTTTATTCTTCTAGTGACATCTTCAAACTAAACAAGATGATGAATAATTTCCAAGAGATTCTGAGCAACATCTTCCTGCCTCTTTTTGAAGCTACCAACAATCCTGAGGCGCACCCGGAACTACACAAATTCCTGCAGGTGAAGAAATACTAAATGTGCATCTCTGTCAGGTTGTATTAATAAGAATATCAACAGTTCGTCATAATCGTAGAATAACGACGCATGTGATTTTTCTCAAGTTTGCAGGAGAGCAGTTTGAAGTTTTATTTACATAAAGATACTTCATAGATATATCATAGCTAGATAACTACAAAAGATTCCTTTGAAACTTGGGTTAGTTATTTAAAATTGATACCTTTCAAACTTCAGATATGGTCAGTGCAGTACAACAATGTTTTTACATATGCTGCATTGTTCTACGATCGCAAATCAGAACCGTCGTCATACCGACTTCGTATAACGAAGGTTAAATTAATGAGAAAAAATACACTTTTTATATACCATTATAGACGTACCAGTATAAATTGGCGTGCGAGGGAGGGCATCCCTGTCGCGTAACAGAAGTTGCCAGGGTATAAATTTATTACACAATACATAATGTACAGAATGTTTGGTGATCGGTGTCGGAGCCTTTAATAGAAATTTGGTTGGGAAACACTAAAGAAACAAACCAGTAATGGCGGCCGCTCTATCTGTCAACCTGTCAAATGGTAATATCGGTCCATTATTTGCTTTTTCAGCTTCGCAACACTTTAATACTTCATTGGCAATTGTTCTTGCACCATCCCGGACTATTTTGAATGTTTTGGACACAATAATTCAGTGAAAGTATATTGGAAATCAAGATGTCACAGCTCACGCTCAAATACGAGAATGACAGGGCGAGGGGTTACTGCCGGGTGCGGGCGGGGCAGGTTTTAGTTCCAAAGTCGCCGCACGCCAATTTACGTTGGGCAAGCAATAGATGGCTTCTTTTTTTCACTTTTTAACGATCCAAAAAAGTCAATATGTAATTTTTTGCATATCTGTCATTGTTCTACGATCATGACGAGCTTGTTGTGAGCCTTGGCGTCCTCAAAAAACTTTCACCACTCCGATCTGCCTTTCGCTGTCCATTTCTGGACTCCCAACACTCCTCTGACCAGTGGATTTTGCATTCAACACTTGCTTTGGAGGTTGTTTGAATCCATTTGTTAAACATGGCCGTCCCACCTATCTACCTATTTATCATGGTATTTTGATAATTTGGACATTTGGTTCACCAAATATTGTTTCTAATTTGTAATTGTAGCGTAAACACCACATCCTGGTTTATTTTTTTTTAAATACATACCGACCACAAATATATCTATTAAAATTATGAATGCCTTTTTCTTAACGCAGTATTCTATTTTCTATTTTTGATATTCATAATAATTTGATAACCTGATCTTATGCTTCCTGTGTGTCGAGACATTTTAGACTGTCCATATGAATCATAGGGATATTTTTTTTAATGCATAAAAATTCTAACAAAATTATAAAATATTTGTAATAACTTTATTTAATGGTGCTACCACAGTATAATTATTGACATTTTTGTTTGTAGTACGTGATTGGGTTTGATTCTGTGGATGATGAAAGCAAGCCAGAGAATCCGCTGTTTGACAAAGATGTGGCCACACCAGATCATTGGGATGATATTGAAAATCCCCCGTATGCCTACTACCAATACTACATGTTTGCCAATATGACAGTCTTGAACCATTTCAGAAAGTGAGTATTCTATATTCCAAGTCTTATACATTCTGAATCTGGATTAATAAACTTTGATCTATAAAAGTCAGGCGCCAGGCCTCAGTAGATAGCTCTTACTATATCTAAATTAAACAGTTATTTTTGATATTGAATCATTAAGTAACCAGATGTCTTGATACTGTGTAGATAAATTTTTTTATATGCATATTTTAGAGAGATGGGTATGAACACTTTTGTGTTGAGGCCGCATTGTGGTGAAGCCGGACCGGTTCAACACTTGGTGTGTGGTTTCATGATGGCTGAGAATATATCTCACGGTCTCTTGCTGAGAAAGGTAAGTGTCGAAATTTCTTCAATTAAGATTCCCATAAAATAATAAAAAAATGTGACGGATAATCAAAAGATAAAATTGATGAGGATTTAATTTGTAATAGATATATATTCGGACACTCTTTACCCATGTGCAAGTACATAATTTGTTTTTTTCTACATATTTATTCCTATTTGGTGTCTAGAAAGATATTAAATATCTGTAACAATGTTTTTATATATCTTTCTTTGAATAATGGCACAGTTCAAAAATCAATGTTTTGGAGTGATAAGCAGCGATGTGCATTACCTCCTATAAAATGTTCCAAAAGTTTATAATGCTGTTTCAAAAGTGCTATTTCTATTTATAATTTTTTTCGATAATACATATTCTAAGTATAGTAAACAAAGAGATGAAAACAAACAACAGTTATTCCAATGAATTGACTAAAACAAAAAAAAAATTTTTTCTAAATTGTATGCATCAACAAGATGTAGAATGCGAGATAAAAGTATTAAATATAAATATTTATTTAAAAATGACACCTTCAGGTTCCAGTCCTCCAGTACCTGTATTACCTGGCACAGATCGGCATTGCCATGTCTCCTCTGAGCAACAACTCTCTGTTCCTCAACTATCATCGCAACCCGCTGCCGGAGTACCTGGCCAGGGGGCTGTGCGTCTCGCTCAGTACAGACGACCCTCTACAGTTTCACTTCACCAAGGTCGGTGCACACATCATCTGTTTCATCTTAATAATAATGTCAGACAGTAACATGAGAAAATTGTTACTAAATATTCATAATTTGGTTGCATTTCAGGAACCTTTGATGGAAGAGTACAGCATCGCAGCTCAGGTGTGGAAGCTTAGCTCCTGCGACATGTGTGAGCTGGCCAGAAATAGTGTCATCATGAGTGGCTTCCCACACAAGGTTTGCGCTGTTTTTTAAAAAGTCTATAAATTACGATAATCTATAAAATACAGAAAATTTAATTCGCACCCACAGACTTAGACGGACGTCAAAAAATGGCATTCTGAGATAATTGTATTCAAAGTTTCAATTCTCAGAAAGAAGTCAAAGAATGTCTGTAGTAAACCTTTTTATTTTTCTTATTGTGCACCAACATTTTAATGTAATATTTTATAAAGTGAAATATGAGAAGGAAATTGTACTTTTTAATAGTTTTTTTGAGATATCATACTCTAAGACTGGATAAACAAGTATTTTCATCAAGCAATTTTGAGGTAACTCATCATGTAGTATACTATTATTATATCTACATAAATTTGTAAAGAGATAAAATTTATTCTAAAGTTCATCAAAAATAATGAAGAAAACATTATTTTTCAAATTTTTTTTTCCAAAATAACACAAATCCTAGGATTGATTAATCATCAGTCGTTAATTAATTACATAATGACTTTTAAATTCATTTTAGATATGATCAAATATTTTTGCATGATAGGCTTTTTCTTCTGTTGCTAATATACATACGAGTATAACTAAATATATATTAAAATTCGAGACTATTTCAACTACAAATAACATTGTCTCAAAAAAATCAAGACTGTATTTTCTTCAAATTTTGTACAGTTCGTTTAGAGTTGTGAATTTTTTTCAAAAATGCGAGTCAAGGATAAGGAGTGCAAGATTTATATTTTTGAAACGTTAAAAACTGAAAAATTAAAATTCAGAAATATGAATAGGCTTTGAATATAGATTTCTGCGTAAATTGCAGTATCTAACTGATTTTTGTAACTTTTCATGTTTAGTCCAAACAGTACTGGTTGGGTCCCAACTACACAAAGGAGGGGGTCCCGGGTAACGACATCACCCGGACAAACGTTCCCGACATCCGGGTGGCCTACCGTTATGAAACACTGATCAATGAGCTCTCCAACATCTTCAAGGTTTTTAATTAAATGTCATTTTGCTTTTTACTCAGGCAAGTTATTAACATTTGTCAACATTATTAGTTTTACCACGCTACTCGCAACATGCGTATCTCACAAACGCAATACAAGTGTGAATTTTAAATGTGATTGTCACAACAGATTCTAACTAGCTTCTAAGGTGATTAAGCGTTTAGTCATGTTTCAGCTTTAAAGACAAATGGATCTCAATGTCATTGTAAAAATGCTTTATTTTATTAAATATGCAACATCTAGATAGATCTTCCTATTGCCCAAGACCTTCATCTGGTTTAATTTGTCCGGTCTGCTATTTGAATTCACTTAATTTTTATACCAGAACCCACTATCACACCAGATCCACTCTTTTGTCATGATTTACATTACTTTCTCAATCGAATTCACTATCTTGCCTTTTCAAAATTTTGGTACCAGTCAGAAATCAAAGAGAAATTTCGGAGTTTTTTAAACAAACAGTTCGAAATTTGTTTGAAAAATTTTAATGAATTCTTGGTTAAGTTAAGCTGACTCATTTATTTAACTGAGTCTACTTTGAAGTTAGTTAACAACGCACTGCTGTTCAGGCTTCTTTGACAGATCCTGTAAAATAAAAAAATGCAAGATATGTTTAAATTACGAGTCATTAATTCTCAGCTGTGCTTTTAATTAATTTGTTTTGTGCAATCTTCATTCACACCTGTCTTGCGTTTAAATGTCCAGTACATATCATATTATCATGTGCAAGTGACAAAAAATAAAAATCAAAACTTCTTAGGACGGAGAAAATATTATTCTTTCACTATCAAAATTATGATGTTCAATATTTTTTGTTTTTTTTTTCCTAATATTAATGAATTAATTGCGTTAAAATTATTAATGTAGCAATATTAATTCTAATTATTTAAACAATTAAAATGCGAAGCTTTTCAAAAATATTAATGCTGTTTAAAATTAGTTTTAACTACAACACAACAGACCATGTGCTTCACAAATTTAATTTTTTATGTTGGTACATTGTATTTTTTACAAATGTCTTTGTATCAAATTTGAAACACTAAAAACATGAAATCTATACACAGATATAAGTTTCATACGTAACTTCTTTTATGAATACTATTACAAACACATAAAATGTTGCAAAAATACGTAATATTTGTTTTGTGTGCACCCAATCCCACTGGCAAATTAATTACATTTTTAATATATTATTCTTTTCAGGGAGAGCAAACTGAGAACGGATAATCGCGAACACAAGCAGATAACACTTAACATTTCACACAATCATTACAAATATGATAGTATCTTCAATTCAATCTACGTTTTAATACTTTACTAAAAATGTTTCTTTTATATTCTAATACATTGTATAACTATTATCTGTGCCTATAAGTTTTGTACTCAATTTTGTTAAGAAATTGAGTTGTGGCTGAATTGTGTCATGCTTGTTGCCATATTTTATTGTACCGCTTTTTCGAAAACAAAGAATGGGCACCGCACTACTTTGTATTGAACAATATTCATCGTAATGCTTTAGTGGTAACTATAAAAGCTTTCATTAATATTTGTGGAATAGTAAGGGTAAATTGTAAGATACAGATTATATTACGATATTTTTTAATACACATTTATTTAGAAGTAGTTTAGTTTAGTTTTGTAGATATGCCTAGATTATAAGATATATCAATGTGGTTGTTCTATAATATTGGCCTGTTTTTTATCCTTTGACGAATATTGATTGACGACAACATCTTTTCATGTAGTAAACTTATCCACATCATTATATATGTACATTTAATATATAATCATTATTATCATACACATAAAAAATATGAATTTTTGAAAAAAAAACACCAATAATTAACTTTATCCTAATTCTAAAAATATGAAATAAATTATGTCGACTTTTTATTGGTCAATGCACTTTCTTCAAGACATTCCTAAAATGATTAAAAACCAATTATATATTTATAATCTCTGATAATTTTCATATTTATTTGGTGAATCAAAAACACTTTCTCTTCGCAGACCTTATGTATTGTTTGCCGTTTCCTTTTGCTGCAGTGGCATTTCTCTCCCTTAGAAAAAATCGAATATATGATCTCCATTTGAATTATTGATGCATATGTGACTTTGATAAATCTTTTCTATTGATTTATTAAGAGAAAAATTAAAATATTTTTAGGAAGTTCAATTAACCCTTACATTTCAAGTGCATATGCATTACAATCTCGCAAATTACGAACCACATAATCGTCATGTCTTGCATTTTATAAAAGTGACCATTCTCTATATGTACGTGAATCTTTCAAAATTTGAATCATGCATTTACTCTAGTAGATTTATACACAAGCTAACATATACATATTTAGCATGCTTCTTCGGTGTAAGTAGGAAAAATATCAATTATTATCATGAATTCTCTATCATCAAAACTGGCATGTCGGATAGATGTGCAAAAGTCGGGTTTGAATCCCAGCGCCACCTGATATCGAGTTAGAATTCTAGAAAAGTATGTAGCAAAAATATTTATTGTGACATGTTTTCATTTATATTTTGAGAAATTATTTGTAGAGGATTTTTTACCATGTATCTATTAGAATATGACCAATCTTATTGAAACATTTGAACCAATTTAAAAATGCCAAATTGACTT
This sequence comes from Agrypnia vestita, assembly GCA_016648135.1. Classification (NCBI taxonomy): domain Eukaryota; kingdom Metazoa; phylum Arthropoda; class Insecta; order Trichoptera; family Phryganeidae; genus Agrypnia; species Agrypnia vestita. Next base: position 30,127 of record JADDOH010007102.1, read on the forward strand.
TAGTGCGATGAACACTAAAATTTTACTATACATATACTCGTTAGCATTTAGTGCTTGTTTTTTTTATTAAATAAACATGAACATAGTAATCGTGAGTTAAATTAACTCAATTCATTTCCACTCACAAAATAAATAATTGGCTCTATTCATAATCTATATTCTTTCACTATATGTAATATCTAAAAAAAAATGTCAATATTCTTCTTTAATTGTAGTTTCTTAATCACCATAAATTCTCTAACTTCGTCAGCAGTCATCATTATCCTAGAATCTCATCAAAAATAAAATATCGATTATGTTTGAAGTGTGTCTGTTTTGTAATTGTTTTTATTTTCTCTGGATTATACCTCGGTTGATAGAACCGGTAACTGATTCATTAGAGTAATATTGTAGCAAAGTAAAGTAACATTTGGCCTTCCTTACCTATTGGGAAATCCTAAAGTATCGTCCTATTTCTTAAATGGCTGAAGTCATTTCATTTTATGACCAAATGTGAAGACAAGTGATGGCTTGGAAGTGGGATCCCAAGTAGTTAAAATTCTGAGTATAACTCCCATGAGACTGTTTTGAATACTGTAAGTAGATACGGAAAGATATTAAATAATGTCATAAAGCTGAGAATTTTATATTACCATTTGTTAAATTTATTATATACATACATATTTTTAACAGTTTGTATAGCTTGTATGCGATTTTTTTTTAAATAAACTAAAAAGAGTTTTCTATTTATCAGAGTAATTAATCCTAAACAAAGGAGAAATATTATATTATACGTCAATATTCAGAGTCTATCGCAAATATAGATGGTATGCGGGGCACAATGATTTCAATGAATGAAATAAAAAGAAATAATAGAAATACAATATTTTTCAAATTGAAAATCTGTCTAATCAAAATTGCTCAACAAGTAGTTGGATAATTAGACCTGAACGAGACAAAAAAAAATTGCTCTGGTCAAAATAGAAAAGACAAGAGTCTAGTGAGGTCTTTTCACAGACATTTAATAGTTATATCTATATTATTCAGTTATCACTGTAAGAACATGCACCGCAGCGCTAATTTTAAACTTCACTGATAGTAGACAGTTTGTCTTGTAAAATTTGAATTTACTTACTAAAACAGATATTTTTTTTAATCTTATTTATGAATTATTTAAAAAATTATCGACGAAATAACAATTTTTATTGTAAATTTAATTTTTGATACACTAAATCATATGTTTAGACTTTTTTGTATGTTTTCTATAATTATTTTTTTACTCAAATGCTTTGGAATATTTTCATCAATGATTGTGTACCATCTCAAATTTTTTCATTTTCATTTTTCTAGCTCAAAACACCCACCAACACTTTCAACTGAGTGGATTTGCGTCACTGTTTCCGTGTTCTTCAAATACTACTTGAAAAATAATGTAAAAAGCAAATTTATTATTTTGAATAATGTTGAAAAGTTGGCTGCAGAAACGGTGATTCTAAATTTCACACAAATATAACAACTACCTTATAATATTATGCACTCTGTAAAAAAGAATGATTAACTATATACATATAAATAAATATTCTATTGTTATTTTTTATGGTTTTATTTACATATGGAATTATATATTTTTTAATAGGTTAAGTTAATAAACATCCCGTGGACAACATGGACTAAGCATTTTTTAAATTAAAATATTATTTTTCTTATCCAAAGATTAATAATAAATTAAACTGAAACTTTTCAACAATAAAAAACTGGATCAAATTTCTCAAAATATTTTACTTGTATCACAGCGAACAATTATTTAATATTCAATATAAATTACTTTTACATTTTACAAAAGTTTAAATATTTTACAAAAGATAAGTCAGAAATTGAAAAAAAAATTTTTTTGATGTCACTGATTTATCTCTGTAACAAACATTTCACCCGAAGTGTAAAGTAAGTATATTTTCTAATCAAAATTGAATGAAGACTCCTCTGACTCAAAAAAAAAGAATTTACGCTGAATTCTCTCTGTGGTCTGTGTAACAGGAGGACCGCACAACTGAGTTATACTCGTCAGCTTCTCATCAGAGCGTTATCAAAACCATGTATCAAAATTTGAAATCTTTGGCTATTCTCAATATAAATCCAAGGGTTTTCATTGCTCTATTGTAAATATTATTGATATGTGATACAAATGAAAAGTAGGTATCCAAAAGTATACCTAAATCACTAATTTGTGAAACTTCTGAAACTGAGAAAAGTGAGAGTTTTATTTTAGCAATGATAAAATCTTTGTAAAAAAAATCTATTTTCAATTTTTGCAAGATGCAAAAATCTATTTTCATTTTATTGGACTTGTATTAAAGCGAATGAATTTTTCATAATCAATATAAGTTACTGTAATAATGGTTTTTTGCAAAAAAGTCAGAAATATTGAGAAAAAATACAAACTTTGATTTGCGTATCTCCATTGGTCATGGTTTCTTGAACATTTTCGACTCATTATCAAGGCAGGAATTCGCCTATAAAGTTTTTGCTACTAGTTATGAGACACCCTGTATAAATCATTTTGAATTAAAACAGGTACATAAATACATTACATCAATATTTTGTTACACATATATGTCTAACGTCAGACCTCCACCATGTCTAAGTGTTTTAAAAAAAAATCTGTTCATTTGATGTCTAAGTGATTTTTATATCATCACCCAAACCAGTCATTGCAATTTGGAGTAACATAAAATAATTATTAATATTATTTTAAAAGTTCACACATCTACTAATTTTGTCACAATGATAGAAATACGTATTAACATTTGACGGATGTCTTGGCGTCCCTGTATTTTTAAGTGTTGAGGTAACAATCGCCAAATAACAATAATATAACACTAGCAACAGTGTTGACTATAGATACAGGAAGTGGGCGAAGGAAAGTGACATGACACCATCTTGACCGGATGGCTACATTTTCGCCACACACTCGTTCTCGAGACTCATATTATTGTTGACTTCACTTGTGTTTATATCGAGCCATTGCTATTGCGTTGGATTGAAGGAATAAATATGGACTAACCGAGACCATCTTTGAATGAACTACATGCACACAACACCTATTCACGCATCTTGCAGAATGTCAGATTAGAGGTATGGGAGATATCACATTAGAGGCATCACATCTATGGAAAATAAGTATTTTCTCCATGAGTTTTAAAGTCAGCCAAACCTTATTATTCTTTCAAAATAATAATACGGTTTGGCTAACACAACTAATGTGGCAATTTGATTGATGTGTAATAATGAATAAAAACTGCAATCTTTACAATTTATTATAAATTTACAAGTTATTTACAATTGGATCCTACTTATACTAAACACTGTAAATTAAGCTTAATATTATCACTGGATTCTATTTATTTTAATCCATTACAGTCACATACACAATTTCTGAATACAATACAATTCCACATTAAACTCAATCTCAAAACAACAACTTATTCCGTAAACATGGAGATCAATATCCCCTGATGATTTTGATAGCATTGCTTTCATCCACAGCAGTCATCTGCTGGTTGTTGTGGAACTCCATTGTGAATGTGGCCGTCCCTGAAGAGAGAGTGCGGAGGTACTTGGAGTAGCCCAGCAATTCTGCCAATGGTGTGACACATTCCACAACCTAGAAAAATTTATTTAAATTTATTCTGGCCTGACAAAATATTCTTCTACAAGTAGTAACATGCTTTTCATCGGATTGTGAGTTTAATTCCCATTAGATTAGATATGTGCTTTACCAGTTAGATGTGTGCAATCGGGCTCAACATGCATTTTTGTAATTAGGCCTTTGTGATTGTTGTTTAAGCTTAAACCCCGAACTTGCGTTGTCGATTTCTGATGCTTTGAAGCCTTAAAAACTTATCTTCAACTTACAACAACTTCAACACACAACTCCAACACATACATATATGTATATGTTACAGCGAATTTGCATTTTTAGTGAGACTATACTTTCACTAGTAAAAATGTACTTTTCCCGGTCGGGTAGAGTGGGGGCAGTGAAAACATCTAAATCAACGAATTCTCAGATTCACTACACATAATCCGTGAAAATACATTACTCAAAGCATAGACAATATATCGGTGAAACCATCAATTTGTACACGTAATTCTTAAAGCGTTGAAAGTATAAAGGCGGCACTAGACTACACTAGACGATTTTTATTCATTTTGCGGTCCTATTTTAACTCCTAAATTAAAATAGGACAGCGGCACCGCAAAACGAATACGAATCGCGAAGTAAGGTGTCGGCTGAAAGATCGCTCGGGTTTTTTATGATATCTGACGACTGCCGGAACAAAACGAGGTTATGTCACCATGTAAATATTGGGGGGTTAAGGGAAAAATTTTATTAATGAAGAAGTATTTTGTCAATTAAGTTTATAAAATATGTTTTTTTTATAACAATACAACAAAAGTTTATTTCTTACAAATATAGAAACATAAATAAACATACACCCGGTATTATTAATTTTAAATGAACCTTTAAAAGTGCGTCAAGTAACAAATACTCGATGCGAAAAATACAAAAAATCAAAGAGATTCTAAGTCATCATTTACGTTTGAATTCATTCAGATTCTTCCGCATTTCCAATTTTCTATCTTTTTATCAAAAATGTGTCTAATGTCGTTTGCGTTTCTTGTTTGTGCTGTGTAAAGCACGTGTAAAGTGGGTGGTAGACGTACAACATAAAGTGCGCAGTTTTTAAGTTCGCAAACTTACTCGGCTCGACGTCGGTGACAGACGTGAAGCTTGCTCACACCGTATCATTTTTATGAGTTTAATCAACTGTCTTTTGAATTATAAGATGATCAGAATTTTGTAAGTGTTCACGATTAAAATTTTAAAAATATATTACGTTTTAGTTACCTACCTAAACTAATCCAGTCCAGAAGTGACAGTTCGAGAAACAGAACTATCGCCACAGAATAGAGAATATGCTATCGCTCAAAGGATAAAAATTAGAAATACTGTCGCTTTGTGGTGACTTTGGACTAGACTAGTGTAGAATGAGACACAAAACGCAAAATAAATTTTGAAAAACAAGGTCCATGTGCCATTAGAATCTTGTTATAAAATCATATAATGAAGAATTGGTGCAGCCGAAACTTTGAACACTTCAAAATGACTATTTTAATAATATCCGTTACCTACATAATGTTGATATGCACAGAAGAAATTAATAACGCAGTAAGAACCTTGTTCACGCAATAATTTATTAAATTGTTATTCAAGGCCCGGTTGTTTCAATTTGGATAAATAAAAGTTCGTTTAAAAGCACAGATTTTTACGGAAACGGATTTCAGACTTGTCAAATTTAATTTTTGACAGTTCGGAAACCAATAAATTCACTAGTAAGTAGAAGTTAAAATATTGTATTCATTTCTATTGGTGAAAAACTCTTTGAATATGATAAGAATGACCTTGAATATAATTTCTCTAATTTCAGTGAATGATGGACTCACTAGAAAAACAGATTCACTGTAACATATACGTGAATTAAATGGAGTTCGTACATTTGAAATATGATTTTATCAAATTCACTTTAACCTTCGGGTACCGAAAAACATTTTTTTCTACTTTTGCTTGTCTTTCTACACATTATCATTTTATTTTCTTTAGGTCTTGTATTCTTTGGGATATTTCTAAGGAATACCAGCTCAATATCACTAATATTTATTGAATAGTTTTAAAAATAATATTTTGGGGTTATGTTGTGCCCCGGAGTTATGTTCTTTTTTTGGGTTCTGTTCTTGGGATTTTTGGGATTATGTTCCGGAACTATTCTATTTGTTTTATTATACAACTAGTGACCCAGCCCGGCTTCACCAGGTACAATTTTGTTCTTATAGTGACACACTATAATAAATGAATTGAGAAAAGAAAATAATAATATTTGTTAGATATCACCCTACATAACGTGGCCATTATTTTTTAAACTCGTCATATCTTCTAAGATATTTCATCTAATGATTTGGGTGAGGGACAAATTTGATCTGTGGTAAATGCTAAGATGTTTAATTTGATAAGGAATAATAATGAATTGGTCAAAATTGATGGAAAGTTAACCATTATATTTGTTGAAATTTTATAGATAAAAATTATTGTTTTAAGTTAATATTAAGAGATAGATATATACATATTACCATTGACTTTTTTATAGATCATTTAATTTCACACAATTCTTTCCTACACAATTTTCCAAGAGAGTGCTTTAGCGGCATATTTTTTCTGACTTGATTCAAGAATACCATTAACGCTCAGCTATATGTATGTTCTAGAGCAATTTTTAATACACAAAAATCTTCCTGGAAAAAATGCAGATCATAACAGTTAAAACTGTATATAAATAAATCCGTTCAGTGATTCTCGAGATCAGCGCGGTTATACAGACGGACAGACGCTCGCTGGGGACTTTCTTTTACACTATGTATTGATAATAAATTTTATTTATAAAAATGACAAAACAAAGTATACCTTCAATAGTTTGATAATATAGTGTACGTAATATTACCTTATGGTGACCTCTGAATCCGACGTTCTGTATTGTCGAGCGTCTCCTCGATAAGTCGCTCATAATTTTACTCAGATGATCTTCGTCACACACCACTTCGAGGAACATCATTGGTTCCATTAAGATGGCGTCGCTCAATTTGAAAATCTAAAAAAAGAGTAAGTATATGTGTATCAAGCTTCGGATGATATCTAATATTCCAACATTGGACCAAATAAAGTAACTATAAAATAAAGTTTTGTACAATAGAGGCAATTATATAACCCTACCTTTCTCAAACATTGCGCTACTGCTGAAGACACAAAAGTATCCGAGGTTCCTCTGTGTATCTCCAACCAATGAAGTGTGACTCCAATATCTATGAGCTAAAAACAAAATAAAAAAGTTTATTAATGAAGATATACATTTATTTAACCACCACTAGCTGTAACCCGTCAAAAATGACAGTACTTTTACATGTCAGTTCCTAAAGAATAAGTATTTATTTATTTGATCATCGGGTATCAAAACACTTGAACTAATACTTGACGACTCAAGGACACCACTTTTTGTTTGTCACTAGAACTCCAATTGTCACTTGTTTCTGACAATAACTTTCCTTTATTTTCTAAAATGCTCTTGCAAGGCTCTTCTTCAGTTCATTCAAAAAACACCCCTCCAGTACTCTTCTAACTGTCGCTTGCAGAATTCATAGTTTTTCCTCCCAAATGATTTTTAAGACTGATAATGAGTGTTCGATCCTCATTCAAACTGCTCCAGCCTTTGCCGACTTGACCGATGACACACAGGCGTCGATGAATGGTTAAATGACCAAATCTAAGTTTTTCTGTTAGTCCCTCAACAGATACGTTGGGATTTTTTCCACTAGAGTTCACAGGACTCATTGAAAAAACTTTTATGTAAATTTTGAAAAATAAAAGAAGTATAAAAAAAAATGCATTACTTATGGAATGATTGAATATTTGCAATCTTTATAGCTGTCATAGGTAAGTTAGCAATGTTGTCAATGGCGGTTGGTTGATTGGTGATACTCAGAAAGTGACGGAGCACGTTCTATGAATATATCGCACTCAAGTTTATTATATGTTGTGAAATGATTAAGTACATACATAAGTATAAATAAGCTGGTGGGTGGAGACTTTGTTAAGTAAAAAGTACTCTAAATCAATGAATAATACTCACAGGGCATCCCATCTTGGGTCCGTGCAGCAAGGCTGACTCCACTCCTTGCTTGATGGCCTGCATGTGCCTCGGATGTACGTGGGCCAAATTAGATGCACTCTCTTGTGACTTGTCCAGTCTGAAATATATTAATGGATTTAAAAAACATCATTTTAGGAAACATCTGGGCATTCCAGTCGGCCAACAAAAAGGTAGTCACGATACGGACCTGGACATAATTGTCATAACTTTACTTATAGTAAGTGGAAAATACCAAACATAATATGTATATTTACAGTAAAATGCCGATTCTCTTGTCCTTGAATTGGATTAATAAGGATCTAACAGACCTGCAAAATTGCATTTAGACAAGTAAAATATTTGTTAAATTTTGAAAACACTGTTATGCAGTGGCATTCGTAAAATGACTTTTTTTGCGGCTCGGCTCGTATATCGTCACATTCCAACCCTATTGTATTCGACGAAGCTAGAGGACAGGCATCAGTCGTCACATTCCAATTCTACTGTATTCGACGAAGCTAGAGGACAGGCATCAGTCGTCACATTCCAATCCTACTGTATTCGACGAAGCTAGAGGACAGGCATCAGTCGTCACATTCCAATCCTACTGTATTCGACGAAGCTAGAGGACAGGCATCAGTCGTCACATTCCAACCCTATTGTATTCGATGAAGCTAGAGGGCAGGCATCAGCCAGGACATCTGGTCTGTCTCTGCCGGAAACAATAGGTTCGCAATCTCTCTTACGCAATTTTTCAAAATGGTATTGTTTAAGGTCGGTAGGGTTGGTGGAGGAGTACTGCTGGACCCTGGCTACAGTCGTAGTCGGTATACCGAGCGTGGGGTGGGGTGGCTATAGGCTCAGGATCCTCCCCATAATACGGAAGATCTGAATACGTTGGTCTGAACACTCGGGTGTGGAAGAACGAAATGCAGAAGTGATTTGTGGAAGATGGTCACTCCTAATGGAAGATGGTATTTGATATCTCCAACCGGAGGTAGCGGGGAGCTTCGGGTCAGCGCAATAAAGACTTTATCTTCGACAACTGTGGTGGCATTGTGTCCGATAAGACCCAAGTAGGTGGAGCACTCAGGAGGCTAATTTTTGGCCAAGACCCACATACCACCAGGACGGACTGGTGAAGGACACCGTAGCTCCTTATCGCAGCGAGTCCAAAGACTCTAGTCACGAGCACTGAGGCTGATAGCGGCCTGAGTGTCTGCATGACATTGTAGCGCGCTGTGGAGGTATCCCATCCAAGGCAGCTGAGAAATTCCGACAAAGCATCAGGCGATGCTGAAAACAGCCTAAATTCAAGCTGCGGAGCTACTTCTGTTGCGCATCCACACATCAAGAGCCCATGAACTGAGTAGAAGAGTACTGCTCGGGTAGGTGGGGCGCTCTAGTAAACACATCATGTTTGAAGGGAAACTGAGCGGAGACTGTATTCGGTACCCACCCGGTATCTGAGGGGTCGGCGAGAAAGCACCAGGAAACGTGTCGCGGGGAGCTGGCAGTGTGTGAGTTAGATTTTTCAACTGCCCGGGCTCCAGTGAAATCAAGGATAACCGGAGCTCTACTGTATTTTTAAAAATATTTCATTATTTTAAAACGTATAAGGGGAGGTTACTCTCCGTACTACGGCGCAGCCAATGATGTTGCATTCTTTAACTACTTATCTCACCTCAAAATTTGCTTTCCTGTCGATGGATAGGCTGACATTGTAACATTAACCATATGCCTTGATCCCCCAATTTTGTTATCCGACAAATGCGACTCCTTGACCTCCGCAGTGATGGTTTCCTTGTAAGAGATCTGTAAAGGTCCCAGTTCGGCATCTATCTTGTATTCCGTGAGGATTCTTTGCTTAATTACCTCTAGGTGCAACTCACCCATTCCTAAAAAAACACAATTATTTATCATACATATATGAATACGGTGCATCACACTTTATGGAGCTTTAACATTTTTAATTAATAATTATTATTTTCAGAGTTATATCGCTCTTATGTGGCCCCTATCGAGTTGAGTGATGGGCAAAGAGATAGCCCACGCTCAGATGGTTCATATACAGAGATACCATTGTGTTGTACCTATGTATTTGCTCGTTGTAGAAACCACGTGTTGCTGTTTTTTTAAATATTAAATTAAACTTATGTATTTTATTAAACCAATATATTTTTTTATCTATATATGTATAATGTCTCATTCCATAAATACATAACCACCAATCTAGATCACACACACACACAAACGTGGCGAGTCCGCTGCGTAAACAAAACTGAGGCACAGAAGTGTACACGAGGCAGCGACACAGGTCGATGTCCAGAGCATCATCAGCATACACACACAGGTAGACTTCAAGAGAGTTCTTTGTTCTCAAAACATATAAAAATAGCCAACACCCTGTACGGGCATGTCAGTCTCTCAACTACCCCCGGCGTAGGCCGGAAGCCCTGTTCCGCTGAGTCTTTATCTTTGTCTTTTTTATCGTAATTATGTATAACTTCTAATTGTTTTATCAGTAAATAAATTAATCAAATATTCCACGATTTTGGAGAATTCCCATTACATAACGGGTGGTGACCATAAAGCAACTTTCTCCTCATTCATCGATCACCACGAATTGGCGGCTACCGACGCTCACCTTCACCTCCAGATATGTAAAGTACGAAAATTAGATTTCTTTTAATCTTTTCGCACCTCTTTTTGCATTAGTCCGCTCCTCCCAGTTTGGAAATCGCTACTGTACCCTGAGATTTTATAAAAAATGCATATGATTATATTATTATTTACCCGCCAAGACAATCTGTCCCGTCTCCTGATTATTAGTAACCCTCAAACTCGAGTCTTCCCTCTGTAACTCAGCGAGCGCCACTTCCAGAGCGTTTTGGGAGGCCAAGCTCGGAGGTTCGATCGAACAGTAGAACACGGGTTCCGGGATGGTCGTGCCAATCCCAAAAATAGCCGATGCCGCATCTTGGTCACTCTCAACGTTTGTGGAGATTCTGTGCTGCAAGTATGGTGGGATGCCGAGTGCGTCTCTCCTCTTGGGGTCCTTCAATTCTTCTGCTAGTTGCTTTTTTGCAGTGGATGCAGCAGTCTGAGATGATGTTATGATGTCACCTGTCATTGTTAACTGAAAAAAATAAAACAAAACAATTATGTATACATTTTTTACATTTGTTAAGTTATATTTACCTTTTCAGTGTCTTTACTGAAGTGAATGTATTGTCACAGAATGGCAAGCAAAAGAAATTGTGCACTGTCCAAATTCATTGTAATATGTCATAACACTATTAAAAGATCGAGAACGGCTAATAACAATCTAGGGTGATCTACAACATTCGGGAAACGCCTGTAACAACCGAGAAGCAACGAGGACTAATTCCAAAACACTAAAATAATCTAGAAAATACCAGCATTTAGTTATAAATACGGATCCACGCCATGGTGGGAGTTCAGTTGTCATGTTTGACAGTTCGATCTAGTGTGAAGTCGGGCGCGAGCCGCTGCCCGCAGTGGCCAGCCGCTAATTAATTTCCAGTGTTTTCATTAATACTAATTTATCCTGTAGTCACGGCACATGACAGTATTGAATGTTGAGGGAAATAGAAGTGTTTTATACAATTGATCAATTCTGCAAAATTTCAGGCATGCCGGATGCCATTCGGCAGAGCATTACACCCCTGAGCAGAAACAATGTAAAACTTAACATAAAGTGAGAAATAAAAAATTTGAAAATAATTGTTTAAGCAGTATGCCAATGTAATTTATTAAATTAAAAAAAAACAACAAACTAAAAAAAAACATTGAAAGAAAGAATGCGGTTTATACAAAGTTTTTAGTTTTATGAAATTAATAATTATTTCTGACCACAAAGAAAGTGCTATAAAGTCTATATTATGAATGCTCTACATCTGCATGCTATAATGATTACATTTTTTTTTAATAAATAGAGATGCAAACACAAAGACAAAATCTACCTGCTATCATTGAGACACTAAAATAATTTTAAATATTTTTACAAATATTTAAAATAATATTTGTTGCCGAAGTAAGCCGGTTTTATTTTTGACATTTCTGATAATTAAAATTTCATCCACCGCCCATCACAAACAAGTTTTTCGCTGACATTGAACTTCCGTATTTGAATTAACATGAATCTCTGTAAACGTTTAGTTCACTCAACAAATATTACACCTTTTTTTTTTAATTACGGCAAAACTGTGACAAGGGTCAGATTGTATGTTATTATTTCAAAATGGCGACAAATTTGTCGACTTATACTTAAGTACATACGGTAATTATCTCATACAACAGAGAACTGAAGCTATTATTGTTTGGTACCAAAACTTGCCCTAACATATCGACGGCTCCTACGTATAATATCGTAACCCACAAATCGACGATTTTGGGTTCTTTGTGTATACACATGTGTATTTAATTATATCTTTAATTCCAAGAAGGAAAAATAAATATTTTGCAATAAATAACGTTTTATTATTATAAAAAAATATTTTTTTTCGTTCTAGGAATTAAATATATAATTAAAAACATATGAAATACAGAACAAACTCAAGATCGTCGCTTTGTGGGTTACGATATTATACGTAGGAGCCGTCGATATGTAAATAACATTGCAAATAAATCACCATTTTGCTAGTTTTCAAATTCAATCCAGTGTTAAAGTACAAACAACACAACGAAATGAAAATTAATTTTTATCCTCGCATGTCGTGTCATAAGAAATAAATTAATAATGTTAAAACCTAAATTTATCTTCAAATCAGGAGACGATTTGGAAATTTATTTATTTATTTATGTGTTCGGAAAACCAACAGCTAACAATAATTAAGTAAATACAAAGAATGGAAAACTATAGAAAAATTATCAGTTTTCACTCGTAGTGACAAAATATCGTATTTGCATTGTACACATATATTAGGTCCTTACATATGAAATTGACGTTTAGTATGGGAGGAACATAAAGTCGATTTTTTTTTATTATAATATATTTATTTAATCAAAGTATGTACCATTGCTATCTATGCACTTTTGCCATCTCATAGGTAGTTCATCGATCCCTTTACTAAAAAAACCATTCGGAAGGGAATCAATAAAATCTTTGAAGGCGGTTTGGACTGCCCCATCGGAGTTGAATTTTTTCCTTTGCAAGAAGTTATCCAAATTTCGAAAAAAATGGTAATCTGTTGGGGCAAGGTCCGGAGAGTACGGTGGATGTCTTAGACATTCCAATTGAAGCTCCTCTAATTTGGTAGCCGTCTGTTGTGCAGTGTGTGGTCTAGCGTTATCATGAAGCAGCAGTGGCCTAGAGCGATTAACCAGCCTCGGTTGTTTAGCAGCTAGCTTTTCCATCATGGTTTGCAGTTGCTGACAATAGACATCTGCCGTAATCGTCTGGCCAGATTTAAGAAAGCTGTAGTGAACGACACCAGCACTAGTCCACCAAACGCTCACAAGTAACTCGGTTTGTTGATTGCTTCACTCAATTCGTGAGGGGTACACCTTGCAAGCTTTTACACCTTAACCAATTTTGCGTTTCAGTGGGATTTCAAAAACAGTTTATCACTAAAACCGCAGCCTGCAGCTAACTCGGATGTGGTTTGCGATGGATCCGCTTCCACAATAGCCTTCAAGTCTTCATTATCAACTTTGGTCTCCGGCCGTCCACGGGGCTTGTTCTGCAGGTCGAAATTTCCAGAACAAAAACGTTGGAACCAAAAACGCACTGTGTTTTCTTTTGCGGCACCGTCGCCATACACATCATTAATCCTTCGAGCCGTTTCTGCAGCACTGGTGCCACGGTGGAACTCGTACTCGTAAATAACGCGATATTTCAAGTTGTTCATTTTGTAAACTGAGTGACGCAAAGAAAAAAACAATTGAGGAAAAAACAAATGAATTATAATTTTCAAAACACAAATACATGAGTAAATAGATGTATAAATTTGGATTTGGAATTCCTAACCAAAGAGAAGATATTTGAGATCAAATTTGC